>CATIXY010000009.1:0-23774 GCA_949715475.1 Microchrysa polita
CTATTTAATACTTCAATAGTTTCTTCCAAATTTAAAATACATTTGTTTAAATATAAGTTTCTAATTTCTTGCAAAATCGGACATATAGCCAAAATATGGAGGGAGTCCTCTCGTAAGTCGAGGTTACAGAGCCGGCATTTAGAGTCAGATCTCGAATGTGGGACGTAGTTAAGGCGGCGTAGGTCGCCCCTGATTCGGAAAATGGTCGAAATGACATCGATAGTTAGATCGTCTTTAACGTAATTCCGGAGTTGAAGATCATGAGACAGCATAGGGTATACGGACCTCGATTGGCTTGCTAGAGCATTTTCAATACTTTGGCTGTATTGCATTTCATCCTTATGCTTGATTATCGAATACAATAAGCTCCGAGTTACGTCCGCGTATGATGTAACTTGCATTCCCAAAACTTGTGCAGAGTTCCTGATTTTAATCCACCAATCAACATCGTCTTCCATAGACACAATTGCTATTTTTCTGACTTTCGGGCATAGTTGCAATTTTAAGCCAAAAATCATAACGCAATTTCAGAGTGCTTATACAGGGTGTCCGGAAACACAAACGCACCCTATTGTGATTTCTCATGTGATTTCCAGCAAAAAAGTTGTACGGAACATACCCCCTCAGCTTAACCCTTTAGCTGCCACAGGCATTTAAAGATTTTTGAAAAAATCATTTTCTTGCACGACTTAAAGCCAAAGATTAGCCAGTAAGAACATTAGACAGGCGTACAAACTTATTAATAATGTTAAGAACGGATATCAACCCAGGACAAGCCTATGTAAGGACAAGGATGGTAACATCATCAGCGACATCGAAAGCGTCAACAAACGATGGGCCTCGCATTTTGAAGAGCTCCTCAATGCACCATCAACATCCCCCGCGGAGCCAGCTCTTGAGCAGTTAGCCGAACCAGGCCCTCCCGTTCTACCCCCAACAGTAGAGGAGGTGAGTCTTGCCATACAGTCGCTTCAAAATAATAAAGCGCCCGGCGCTGACGAGATCCCAGCAGAACTGCTGAAGCATGGTGGAACGTGCCTGACCAACGCAATACATGTGCTACTGCTGAAAATATGGAACGACGAGGAAATCCCCGAAGATTGGCGCAAAAGCATAATCTGCCCAATCCACAAAAAGGGTGACAAGCTGAAGTGTGAGAATTACAGGGGCATATCATTAGTTTGTACGGCCTATAAGATATTATCTAAAATTCTTGAAAAGAGAATTAATCCGTACGCAGAACGAATCATTGGCGAGTATCAAGGCGGCTTCAGACCTGGTCGATCAACGACCGATCAGCTTTTCACAGTGAAGCTACTACTCCAAAAGTGCTGGGAATATAACATCGACGTATACCAAATCTTTGTCGACTTCAAGCAGGCATACGACAGTATCGATCGAAGTGTACTGTACAACATTATGCTGAATTTTGGTATACCGGCAAAGTTAGTGCGACTCACAAGGATGACGATGACTAATACCGTCTCGCAGGTCAGAGTGCAGAATCGACTCACTGACCTATTTGAAACTCGTACTGGACTCAAGCAGGGCGACGGGCTGGCGCCGACGCTCTTCAACCTTGCTTTGGAGTATGTAATTCGAGCCATGAATATGGACAGCAGCGGAACGCTACTCATCAAGTCGACTCAATTAGTAGCGTACGCCGACGATATCAACATCATGTCTCGAAGGTTGGGTGATGCAGAAAGCCTTCTGCATAACCTCAATAACGCCGCAAAGGAAGTTGGACTACATATCAACGAAAGCAAAACAAAGGCCATGATGCAATCGAAAACAAGGACGCCAGCAAATTCAAGCATCATAGTGGGGGACCTTAATATCGAGTATGTAGACAACTTCAACTATCTGGGTTGTAACTTATCAAAGGACGCCAACGAAACCGACGAAATTAAGCGACGGATACAACTAGCCAATAAGACATATTTCTCGGTCCTCCCTATAATTAATTCGAAACTTGCGCACAGGAACACGAAGCTCCGCGTGTACAAAACGATCATCCGACCCGTGCTATGTTATGGCTGCGAAACATGGACCCTCACCCAAGCCTCCGAAATTTTGCTAGACCGATTCGAACGAAAGGTCCTTCGGCGAATTTTCGGGGCCGTTCGCGAGCGAGACCAATGGCGTAACCGGTACAACCATGAATTGTATCAATTGTACGATGAGCTGGAAGTATCGAAAATCGTGAAGCTTCAACGTTTGCAATGGGCGGGGCATGTACAACGGATGGACGATAATCGCATGCCAAAGAAAGTGATGAACGCACAACGAATTGACGGAGCGAGGTTGCGTGGACGACCGAGAGCTCGCTGGGAGAACTCCGTAGGTGAAGACGCCCAACAGCTGCTGGGCTTCCGAAACTGGAGGACGAGGTCGCGTAACCGCGACAATTGGAGGTCAACGATTCAGGCGGCCAAGGCCCGACGTCGGGCTATCGTGCCACATTGATGATGATGACTTAAAGCCTAATATCTCCAAAGCTAGACCAGCTAGAATAGTGAAATAAAATGATTATTACAGCCAACGTTTTAGTACCTCAAGTGCAGAAAACTAGGGTTAATTTTAGCTCGAATTCAATACAGTTCAATTCACACTGCCCCTAAAGATCTGCAATATTGGTAAAATCTATTCAAAGTATGTCGAAATCGAGCCAAAATTAACCCTAGTTTTCTGCACTTAAGGTACTAAAACTGTTAGAAATAATTGAGCTAGAATAAAATGATGTAAGAAAGATATGATCGTAAGACTATGCGCCAATTTTTAAAAGAATCGTACAAGCATCTCACCTTGGCAGAAGTTTTAGAAAATTAAGATGGAAAAAAAGATTGTTTTTGGGTCAAATCGCGCAAATTTGACTTTGTAGCTCTGTAAAAACCAAACCTCTTATCCGATTTTAGTGTGGTTAGTTTTATTTTATAGGTAAATTTGTTAGCTGAAATACTCATTTTGTTTTGCTTCACTAGGTGGTCTAGCTTTGGAGATATTAGGCTTGAAGTCATGCAGGAAAATGATTTTTTCAAAAATCTTTAAATGCCTGTGGCAGCTAAAGGGTTAAGCTGAGGGGGTATGCTCCGTACAACTTTTTGGCTGGAAATCAACTGAGGAATCATAATCCGGTGTGTTTATGCGGCAGTTTCCGGACACCCTGTATATAGATTGGCTATATGCATGTAGGCTGTGTTGATGTTTTCTATGTGAAATTTCTGATTTTTAAATTAGCTATATCTGGATAACTGTTAGGAATTCGACCTATGCATGTAAGATGAACTTTATAGGGAATTGTGTAAGCTTTCATTCTTGTTCAGACATTTTTTTCGTAGGGTTCGCGGTTTCGGAGATATAGCGGGGATAGAGCTAATAAGCACAAGAATGAGATATTTGAACCCGCTCTCTCAACGTTAGCGCACTCCCCATGACCGCGCGCTTTTAGTATGTTTTCCTCCGAACCGCCCATTATGGATCCATGAAATAAAAAACCGTCCCCTCCCTGCCGTTTTTTCACAATGTTTGTCTTTATCCTTGAAAATAGAGAAAATTGAATGCGGAAGCTCGGTTTTAACTGCTAAGCTTTTGACTGATTGAAGACCGGACAACGGGGAGCACATCAAATGAAAGCCAATTAAATATCGTACAAATCGGTCGTGAAACAGTTTTCTGAAAGACAATCGCGAGAGACACCAGAGCCAAAAAAATAAACAAAATAACGATTTTTTAACAATTTTCGGATTTCAATAACCTGTATCGGGGGAACCGTTAGGAATTCGGCATTTGTGTGTTCAAATAAGTTTTTGGAAATTTAATGGGCTTTAGTACTGCCATACAAATACTCTCAGGACGACTCACCGCTTCCGAGATATTTCCAAGATTAAGTCGACAACCTGCAAAAATGAATCCTTTAGCCCCCTCCCCACGTTAGCGCACACCTCATGACCGCGAGCTTGTAGTATGTCTTACTCCGAACCGCCCATTATGGATCCATGAAATAAAAAACCGTCCCCCCTGCCGTTTTTTCACAATGTTTGTCTTTATCCTTGAAAATAGAGAAAATTAAATTCGGAAGCTCGGTTTTAACTGCTAAGCTTTTGACTGATTGAAGACAGGACAACAGGGCGTATATTAAATGAGAGCCAATTAAACATCGTACAAATTGGTCGTGAAACAGTTTTCCGAAAAACAATCGCGAGAGACACCAGAGCCAAAAAAATAAACAAAATAACGATTTTTTAACAATTTTCGGATTTCAATCACCTGTATCGGGGGAACCGTTAGGAATTCGACATTTGAGTGTTCAAATAATTTTTGGAAATTTAATGGGCTTTAGTACTGCCATACAAAAACTCTCAGGACGACTCACCGCTTCCGAGATATTTCCAAGATTAAGTCGACAACCTGCAAAAATGCATCCTTTAGCCCCCCCCCCCCCCCCTCCCCACGTTAGCACACACCTCATGACCGCGAGCTTGTAGTATGTCTTACTCCGAACCGCCCATTATGGATCCATGAAATAAAAACCGTCCCCCTCCTGCCGTTTTTTCACAATGGTTGTCTTCATTCTGATGAGTGTAGAATATTACTTCGTTGAGACTCTCTTAACTCTCGAATGATAGGAGACAAGCCAAGAAGAAGTATATAAAATTAAGGAAAATTTACCACTTACTAACTTTACCCTACGGAAGTTTTTTGAAAAACAAATCGGAGAGACACCAGAGTCAATAGAATGCAAAAAAAATTTTTTTTTACTTTTATTGAACAATATCGGAAGAACCGTTAGGAGTTTTGCATATGTAAGTAGGGGCAAATAAATAGGATATTTAGAAAGCTTTAATGCTTACTCACAACTTTTTTCTGTGCGACTCACCGTTTTCGAGATATAGCCCAAAACACCAAAAATTGCACAAAATTGCACCTTTAACCCCCTCTCCCCGCGTTAGCGCACCCCTCAGCTCCGAGTAAAATTAGTACCTTTACCTCCTAACTACTCCTGACAAAATACCGAAGAAAAAAATCGTCACCCCCTTCGATGTTCTCTATAATGTCTTGTTTGATTGGCCTATTTCCTCAGTTAGTTGTTGTATGTCCATATGAGTGGCAGCATCCTATCTGTGGTCTATGGCGGTAAGCTTAGCAATGTTCTAGATGCTACTACCTATTTGACGTGTAAATAGTAATACCAATAGAAAATAGCATGTAATTTATACGTCTTGTTAGTAATATAAGCGCATTTTCCGAGTTGTTAGTAATAACGCCCTAAACGGTCATGTTAGTATTCCAGGGTTAAACCAGTCTTTTTTCCAAAGAATGTGAAATTTGTATCTTCTTGGGCTACGAAGGGTTAACTATTGTAAAGGGCAAAATAGAACGCTTACGTTACGTTACGTGGCGAACACCTGTCAAAGATGATTCAATGGAGTTGGTATGCAACTGCACAGAACGCACGTAACGGAACCTTGAGGAAAACTATTTGAAATGTCAGATTCCACGGAAATCCAAGTCAGTTTGTTTGTCATACTTACGATAATGCTATTGCTAATCTCTTTATTTCTTTTTAATATTTTTCGTATCAGTTTAAAAAGTACATACAATTCTGAACACCCTTGAAAAAACTCGATTACTTGCATTTTGCTTTTCCTTTTGAATATGTACTTTCAAACGTAAAAATTTCACATTTGACGTTTCGGAACGGAACGTATGTGTCCATCTAATAAATGTCACTGGACGGAAAGGAACGGCACGTAACGTAACCGTTCTGGTTTACCCTTACGAGTTGCTAAATTTTAAATTGATAAATAAACAAACTGAATGCATTACAAAAATACAATAATTTCACATTTATTTTCAAAAAGTACATACAAAAATATATAAAATTGTACATGTATTTGTAAAATTTCTTTGCACTGGATAATTTATACAAAAAGGAGGAAACCTAACCAGTAGATAGATACACAGCTTGAAAGTTTCAATTTAACAGAAATAGTGAATTTGAATGAAAATTCTAGACAATCGACTTATTACTGGGAAAGAGTAAGTGCGTTTGTAACTATCCAGTACAGGAGAGAACAGCACAATTTCCGTAAAAATTTTACAGTAGCGTTCGAATTCGTATGTAAGTTGCGTTGTCCTGTCCTCTACTGGATAGTTAAAA
Source organism: Microchrysa polita (assembly GCA_949715475.1). Classification (NCBI taxonomy): domain Eukaryota; kingdom Metazoa; phylum Arthropoda; class Insecta; order Diptera; family Stratiomyidae; genus Microchrysa; species Microchrysa polita. The sequence continues at coordinate 6,164 of CATIXY010000009.1, forward strand.
ACGCTCTAGTAGAATTTAAGAGATTCTGTGTCAAGTTGTCATGCAAAAAGTCGCGCAAAGTCTGCACCCACACTCTAATACAGTGTATCACCAATGTGTTTGTGTACGTTTTATTACAAACAAATTTACGTTTTAAAATGTATAATACATAATACTTTTCAAAGAAATGTGTGTGTTAACTGTTCCTTCTTCATCTAGCGAGACGACTACAACATTATGGAATGTTTGTTAGTATACAACATTTAATTTTGTTTTAATTGACAAAAAATTGTAATTGTCCAATTATACAGAAAAATTTACTTGTCCACTATGTGTCCATGTATATGTTAGTACGCACACTACATTTAATAATATCCATTCTTTCCACGTTTCTACCCAACTCATTTCGTCTGTTCCTAAAATATTCGCGACCGTTTCTTTTCTTAAAAAAAAAGTTTGTTCATTAAGGCACACATTACATTTCGCGCATTCAAAATAAAGCAATCTTGAACAAATCTGGCAAAAAATACGTATATATAGAACTCTCGTATATATTACTTTTCAGTTTCTGTTTTTTTTTTCTTCATTTTTCTATTATTTTTAATTGACAAATAAATAAGGCGATAAGTAACTTAATAGTTTGTATTATCTATAGTGCCATCGAAGGGTCCCATTTCTTCGCCATAGTCCAAATCTTCTATGGGAATATCGTCGAGACTGTCATCTTCTTCCGGACAAGCTTCGCAACGACTTTCATTGATGCCGAAATTCAAACAATTGGAACCGTTACATTCGCAACAGCCGTCGTGGAACCATCTGTAAAACAGTAAAAAATTAAATTTGTTTTAATATTCGTAAATGAATTTGAATTCCATTTTCGAAATTGAAGAAAATACTCAATACCACGAAAACGCTTTGCCGTCCAAGAACGGTTCATTTCGATGTGAATAAGGGCAAGAGGTTTCTATGCTATTATGCTTTGGTCGTCTTAAGAAGAGCAGCTAACCATCTCCATTCCATTTCTTAGTCACTTTTTAGTTTTTATTATTCTAAGGGCTACATAATCCGGTCTAACAGGGTTATTGTACGTTCCCGTTATTTATTCATTACGCTGAGTCATTTCTTTACGATTATTTTCGAGATATACATAATATGTACAAGCTCAAATAAACATTATGAAAATTACCTGCAACTACTGGCTCCCATACTTTGGCAAGTTTCTCGGCACTTATTCCACGACATGCATTGATTCATGTAAACAACAGTACAATTGAAAGTAACGATATTTTCACGTTCCTTAAACGCAACATCCATATCCTTATCGTTCGTATCTATAACGTCAAAATTCAAAATTATAAAAGTATTACATCAACGTCAACACAATGCATTAATTAAAAGTGATATGAAAAACTTACGCATATAATAGTTGATATTCTTCACAACTTTCGAGCCCATAAGTACAGTGTCATAGTCCACGGGAAATGTGTAAGTAGTCCATTCGTTTTCTAAGCCCTCTGATTTGCCGGCCAAAGCATCAAATAGTCCGGGAATTCCTTCGAATTCGTCAATATGCGATTTTTTCGGACTCTTCGTATCGTTCGGCTTGGGACAAAGATCTACAAAAATAATATTGAAATATTTAACGATTTACCAAAAACTCCGACTTTTCTCAAATGAAGATCGTATTTTGTTCGATTCTTCTCTTAGATTTTTCGAAATAGTATTGAAGCTTAAACTCCTGAGTGTAAACAAAATAGCCTCGAAAAAAACTTACCCAAACAACTGCAACATTCCGTATACAAATGACTCAAACAGTTGTAACAATCCTTACAGCACGTACAATTTTGATAGTCACATTTACAACTCTGTGTCAGCAGGCATTTCGATACAATCGAAGCGCACACATATTCGTTACACGAGTCCGCATAGGATGCAATCAGCAGGACACCGAATACTGATAGTGTTACCAGACAGATGAACCTAAGGCCGGTCATAACTGAAACAAGAATACAAAATAAAATACTCATCAAGGGCTTGTTAAAATTTTTTTATATTTGAACAAGGTAAATATTTTCAACACCACGGGTGACCAAGCATTGCTCTGAACATCTATTAAGCACGATGGGAGGGCAATTAACAAAAATGTAGATAGGAAAAGGTACGTTTGAAGATGGCCCTTAAGTGCTCTTATCTGATCGTCAATACAGTCATTCATAAGAAATGACCGTGGAGTTTCTAACGATGTTCAATTTGTGGGAGTTTTCTTCTGGTGAATCAGAATGATTCATACACATACAGGATTGAAGTTATTGATGAAGTTGAAGATGTGGATATCACCCCGAAAATGTATGGGACAAACAGAATGGAAGAAAGTTGGGAAGTTTGGGGATTTTCTACTAGGTAGTCAAATTAAAAAACAAATATGTAATACAAAATCTTCCAACTTTAAAGTTATCCCATTAAAAAAAATCGTTAAAAAAATATTTTCTGGATCTCAGGAGGTGTAAAATAGGAATCCACTGCGGAGAAAAATATACGAAGTGGTTGTGTTGAATTAAGAGAAATTTTTGTTTGAACATTTGCACATTTATGTGAGGATGAGGGTGACCAGATGGTTATTCCAAAAAGAAGAGAAGGAAATTGTGAAAACTTTGGGTTAAAAAACAACATTTGAAATAAATTTTTGTGTGCTATATCGTGTGTTCAAACATAATTTCATAATAACCCGAGGGGAGGTCATGGCAATGTCTTTTCGACCACGTAATTTCAGGGAGTATTTCGAAAGAAGGGGTCAAAACTACAAAAATAGCTCCAAAACTGCCACAATTGTCAAATCTTCCACATTCTCGAAAAGCAACCAACTTTTTTGAAACAATTATATCAGCCATTACGATTTGAATCTTGTTACTTTACCATAATAACATAATTATTATTATTAGCAAAATTATTTTATAAAATGCCGAAAAAAAGTTAATAACATTTTGCGGTACTGATGTACCCCACGACACCCATTAATTTATGAATCAGTCACGAAGCCGATTGAGGGTTAAGGTCGCCTTGAGTGAAGGCTTACTTAAGGTGCGTTTCTTAATCAAATAAGTTGAAAGCTTTCTCAGCGTGAAAAATGTTCTTTCTGAAGTAGCTGTTAGGAGAATTACTACCAAAATTCTTGGGAATGAGGTTACGTTTGGGAATGTTTTTTTTTCGTTTATTATTCGAAATAAAAAAAACACCGAGACGTAATAATATCTTAAAAGTTAAATATAAACATAATCCATAATTTTTTATTCAACTTTATTGCTTACAGATAAGGCGTCATATATTTTGTGTGTTTTTATTTTCGATGGTGGTATAAAGTAAATTTCATATGTGTTTGTTTCGTTCTCATTGTATATTTGAATATAGTTTATTTAATTTTCTTTGCCTTTAGCGGTTCAACAGGGACAATTCTTTAGGATATTCCGTAATTGGTCCGTTTTGTGGTAAACTTTTTTTTTTAATTCGTTGGATCAACCCTTCCAACCATTCCCGATTCAATTTAACTCTATTAACTACGTGAAAAGCCACTCGATTAGGTTAAAGCGGATCCTTGACCAGTTTGTGATGTATGGTTAGGGTTAATATCCTGCTGAAATCCCCATTTAAAGGGTATGGGTTCATCAGCATAATATTCTAGGACTCTTAACAAAGATTTATTATACGGGATGATTTTAAGAAAGCAGAATATTTCAGATATGTATTAAACCTGATTTTCTATTAATTTTTCAGACCGTTATTCACCGTCCACAAATTTGACAATGGAAAATATGGCGGATCTTACCAGTTCTTGCTTAAAGATTATATGAGAGTGTGGCCAGTTGTTTTTCTTTAATAAGTAAACTATTAGATATAGATCCTATTATGCTCTTATCTAAGAAGTTACTAAAATAAAAACTTGCCTGGAACTTTTATACGACTTTCTGTAGAATTCTCTCGTTTTACATTCTCATTGGAATAAGTTATACTCATACTTTCTTATGGTAAACTATCACGGGACTCATACCAGAATAGGTCCATTCAAATCATCCAAATTTGATCTGAATATAATCTCTATGAGACTGTTTTCATGGGTCGTTTATGGAAATTCTAAAGGGTCAGTCGCGATTTCCATACTCCATAGGGACATTAAATTCATAGATCTAATTTCGCTAGAGGTCCCCTTTCAAAATAATATAACCAGTGAAAAGTTTACTTACAATTTTTAGGTTAAAATAGCGCATAAAAGTATACAAAATATTTAACGCCACACAAAATAAAAACATAAATAAAAAATATACTTAGATAAGTACCCCAGTGTTTATACCAGACGCAAATTTTATAAGGCTCACAAAGAATCTTTAATGAAGAGTTTACAAGTATAGTATCTTTATTCAAAGTTTATATATGTATGCGATACCTCTTGCAATAGTTTAGTAATAGTTCTGTCGAAGAGGCTCTTATACAACTCAAAATCAAAAGTCTTATAAAACTTTTTGGAAGCATATTATAAGGCTGCAGTAAGCCTGGATAGGCTGAAATAGCTTTCATTAAGAATAGAGTCTGTAGCAAGCACATTAACAGACCTAATACGTTAAAGCAATTTGACGGAATATGTTTCCAGAGCCGTGTCTTATCATAAACGTTTATAAATATTTTAAGAGAAATGTCTCCTTGCAAAGTGTCTAATACATGCTTTAACATAGTAACTATTGTTCTTAACCAAAGGTTAAATTGTTAATTGGGTGGGACACCAGATACATACAGGGTGGCCCAATTGAACTGCAACCAAATGTGGGTAACTGTAAATCTGTGACCGCTAATGATAGCGCCCTCATATTTTGTTTCACGACAGTTCACCTTATTGTGTTTAAGCATCCGCAAGCGTTTGCGCCTGAGTGTTGTGAAAAACACTTTATCCGTGATGGAAGTAAAACGTAACAGTGTGATTGGGCTATATTTGGCTGAAAAGCCGCAAGTGGAAATTGTTCGTGCTCTTCACCATCTAAATATCAACAAATCTTTCGTGTCTCGAACCATGGCACGTTACAATGAAACTGGTAGTGTTGCTAAACGATATGGTGGTGGCCGAAAAAAACTGTATCAACGCCGGAAGTGGTACGGAACATCAAGGTTCGAATTCGCCGAAATTCTCGACGGACTGGCAGAAAAATGGCTGCTGAGCTGCACATTTCGAAATCAACAATTCAGCGAATATTGAAAAATGAGCTCAAAATTAAACCTTACAAAATACAAAAAGGACAACATCTAACCGAAGCCAAAAAAAAAGTTAGATTCGATAGGGCGAAAGAGCTATTGCGATTGCACGAACGTGGTCAATTACCAAATATCATTTTCTTCGATGAGAAAAATTTCCCTATTGAGCAATTTATAAATAAACAAAACGATCGTGTCTACCTAACAGAAAGGTCGTCCGAGAATTTAGATATCCGGATGGCCACCAAAACTCAATCCCCACCGTTTGTGATGGTTTGGACAGCCGTGACGGCGAATGGTCGATCTCCGCTAATGTTTTGTGATCGTGGCATCAAGATGAATGCGAATGTTTACCGAGAAATTGTTTTGGAAGGTGCTTTGAAGCCGTGGGCACGCAGACATTTTACTGAAAGAAAATGGACATTTCACCAAGACTTTGCACCGTCACACAAAGCACGCGCAAACCAAGACTGGTTGAGAAACAATGTTCCAAAATTCATTTCGACCGAACAGTGGACTCCTCATTCACCGGATGCGAATCCGCTGGACTACTCCATATGGGGGATTTTGCAGGCCCATGTCAACACTAAAAGATACCAGAGTATTGATGCGCTCAAGGCAGCTCTTCGCCGTGATTGGGCAAAAATGCCAGAGGCTCACATTCGTGCAGCGTGCGATTCGTTTGTCAACCGACTCAAAGCCATAGTTCGCGCTAATGGTGGTCACATCGAAAATTTGAATTAAATTTTAAAAATATGATTGTATTTCAACATTTGTTGCTTATGTTCAATAAAATTATGTATTAAATAAATAAAAAAATCAGTTAGCCAAAAGTTGCAGTTCAATTGGGCCACCCTGTACTTAAGGCCTGAATAGACCTCGGGCAAAATGAAAATGGAATTTTTGTCCGCTGCGATTTTCTCAATGAAAATGCATGCTTACTGTCGTGGAACATGTCGGAAATGATAGGGAATTCCATAAGCTACAATCCGAATATGGTTCCAAAATTTTTCTCGGCCATTTTATGTATGTATTATTTTTCGATTCCCCGGTCATTTCACCGTGGAAAATATCTAATGACTGGGGAATCAAAAAATAATACATAATATATAATTCGGCTATCCTGACATATGAGATCACCTGATCTCAGGCAGTTTACATATTTTTGTTTTCAAGCCAAGGCCGGATGTTTCCGATGGCCCAAACGCCTTTGTAGGGTAATCTTGACTGCTGGTGGCCTTCAACATCCTCCAAAACGTATCTGTCATTACGTAATACTTTTGAAACTTTATATGGGCCTTTAAACTTTGATATTATTTTTTTCGATGCGCCTATAGTAGAGTCAAAATTTCTCACCATTACATAATCAGCCGCATCGTATTGTCTTGCTACTCGTCGCTTTTTATCTACGTATTTGTTTGATAAAGCTTGTGCCCGTACCTCCCCATGATCCTGCTGCTCTATCCTATTGCCTACTTCTGTCAGTATTTCCCCTAATACATCCTCGACTTTACCTCTTTGTTTAACACCAAAAAGCATTACACTTGGGTAATCTTTGATTGTCCTATGAATGCTGTTATTAATAGTATACTCAACAGTTTCAATAAGGTTATCCCAACTAATATTTTGTTCTGGGTCGCTTAGTTTTGCTAGCATTGGACCGATGCTTCTATTGACTCTTTTCACTTGCCCATTGGCATGTGGGGAACCTGTTGGGATTTTTATGTGTTGGACATTACATCTTTCTAAAAATTCTTTAAATTCGTGTGAGGTGAAACAGCTTCCCCTATCTGAAACAATAATTTTTGGAATACTGTATGCCCGGAAATAGTCTTTAACTACTTCCCTTGAATTTGTTGTCTTTGTTGAGTAATCTCACAAATTTTGTACATGCATCAATAAGAACTAAAAAGAATACTACCGTTGTCTGTTTTTTCTGTAAAGAACACCATTTCGCATTTCGTACAAGCTGTCTTCACTCTTTTCCAATTTTTCACGCAATTCTTTGAGTTTCTTATCTTGGTTCTGACAAATAATAAGATTTTCCTCGAACGTGTTCGATTCTACCACAAGGATACTGCCGACACGACTAAGAGCATCGACATGTTGCATATGTGTGCCTGCTCTATGTTCTAGTGTGTAATCGAAGTTTTGTAATTTCAGGGCCCACCGTGCTATCCTGGGATTTAATTCCTTTCTACTTAATGTCATCGTGAGCGAATTGCAGTCTGTTAATATTTTGAAACGTAGCCCTTGAAGATAGATTCGAAAGCGTTTAAGAGCATTAATTATAGACAAAGTTTCTAATTCGAAGCTATGATACTTCGCCTTTGTTTCGGTTGTTCGTTTTGAGAAGTAAAAAACTGGATGCATTCTTCCATCGGCCTTCCGCTGCATTACTATCGCACCAAAGCCTAGGGCACTAGCGACGCAATGTAATTCCGTCCCTATTTTGTCCAAAACATTCCCCTGTCGAAAATCTCCCTCACTTTTCACAGCAGATTGACTTCAATTTGGGTTATAAGAACCGTAGAATAGGGATGTAACGGATGTGGTTTAGCGGATGCGGATCAATGAAAATGTAAATTTGCGGATGCGGATGCGAATGCGGATGTCATAAAATTTGCAAATGCGGATGCGGATGCGGATTAGTTAAAAAAATATAATGAAATGGATTTTACTAATACCGAAAATCAGATACTATTCAGTTTTCAGGAATATTCGACATGTTAGAAGTAAAAGTACAAGGAAGGGCAAGCTTAGCAAAATGTGCAATCCTTTTGAGTGCTGGACAAAGTCATTAGCTTCATTAAAATGCAGTGTCATAGTCGAAAGCCTTTCTTTTCCATCAAAATTTTTCATTTTGGACCTTTTTTAAATAAGCTCCATAACTTTTTAAAGAATGCTACTTCAGCCGTAAAATTTTGTATACGTATTCACAATAAGTTCAAGATCATTTTAAGGTAAACGCTTCGGTCAAGGACACCCATTACTCCCCATTTGTATTTGTCAAAACGGCATGTCCATAACTCCCCCCAAAATTGGAGCAGAGTGCTAAATTTTGGTTTGTTGCGATTGGTGGTCATAGTCACCCCACCCACCAAAAATCAGCTCATTCGGATAAAAACTGAGGGTATCTCCCATACAAAGTGACCCATCAGCAGTTTGTTCCACGTGCTACTCATTTTATAATGTGTAGCTGACGCACCTGTCATTTTTTTTTTATATGAAGTTTCGTTACCCAAACCTGCACGGGATAACCAAAAAAACACACCTAATGTTGTCTTGAGTCACTAATAATTTGATGTAGTTTTTTTCGTACTCAGACCATTTTTCTGTATCTCTTGCCGTTTTTGAAATAATCGCAAAAAAAACGAAAAAAATGCCCCCCTTTCACCCCTTTTTTTAAGGTTACGGACCCCCAATCGGTTGGGACTTTTAATGCCATAATCTGGGGACTATCCCCAACCATAATCAAAAAGAAATTTCCGATGTAGGATTTTTGCCATTCGATGGCCATATTTTGGCATTAGATTTGGTTTCTTGCAATCGCTATCAATTCTCTATTCTATGAGTGGTTTAGAATGTAGATGATTAGATGGGAAATTTGTTTTTTATCCGCATCAAATCCGCATACAAAAATGCGGATTGCGGATGCGGGTGAGGATGTCATGTCAACATGAGGATGCGGATGTAGAATTTGATGCGGATTATCCGCAGTTGCGGTGCGGATGCGGATATCCGCAACATCCCTACCGTAGAACATCAATTTTCTGAGAAACTTCCTTACGGGGAGAAAAACCCCTCTTTAAACGTCTGGTTCCGTGTACCACCATTTACTGACGGTTAGGAGTTGAGACGGTTTTTTTTTCATTCGAGTGCTAAAAAGCCGCCCCTAAAATATTGCGCCCTGGGCGACAACCCGGCTTGTGATGAAGAAGTCTGGTTACCCTAAATAATGTACGTCATTGGATAAATTCAAATTGATTACCCATCCCATCTGAAATGAATCTTAATTTTTTTTTAGATGAAATTATTGTTCTTACATGTTTCTCTTGCTTCTAGAGGACCCATAAAAAAAATCAGCATCATAATTATCGACACATCACACATTAAATCCTTTTCTTTTCGGCGCCATTTACGACTCGGTGTGGCGTGTGGTCTGGAATGTCTCATCAACTGCCTGTGTCTCTGTCTAGACCAGAGGCCGCAAACAAAAATTGTTCCAGCCAGGGGCTTCTGCGGGCTTCTTTTACTCATCGGACCGCATACTCGAAGAAGGTGGTGGCAATAAAGTAAACCAGGCGCGGTATACTTTGCACACCGCACACACACACCATACTTCCGGGACGGAATTCCTGGTTACCTGTGTGGCGCTTACAGGCGCACATTCAACTTCTCAGGCGCAATTGATACGTACAAAGTACTACAATGCGCGATGCGGCTGCGGGCATCAGGAAAGAGGAAACCAACCATATTCAAGGTGTTGGCGCATGCGTTAACCTATCAGGCGCCTTTTTAAATGCGCCGCCGATAAAAACCACAAAACAGATGCAACAAATGTATCTATATTGCGAATTATAGGTGGTAAGGATAGAGAATGATAGATGATAAAGATATCTTGGCTTTTCGAGTGTTTCCCACGCTTACCTACGCCTTAAAGAATTCCGCAGCTTGAGAAACTTGTATGGGATCACAGATCACTCTTTATTATTGCTTCTTTAGCACTCACTATTCAGATTATTTGTTGTTGTTGTTGTTTCTTGCTTTTTTCTGGGGGCTTCTGCAGTTTTCGGGATTCTGCACACTGATCACTTTGAGGAAACTAACAGACCACACCACTTTGGATCACGACACTAGAAAGATTTTTGCACAATGCACAGGATCAAAGATAAAACACCGATTCCAAAGAGTGTTGAGGAAAAAAACACGATGCGAAAAAACAACTCCGAAACCCGTCCCGTCTCCGCTTGCAATATGTAATTTTTGTATCGGTCGTCTAACAAGAAATGTATCTTCGACTCGCCCCGATCGATCTGTCTTCTGTCAACGGACAACTCGCTGTGTGGAGTGGCGGACTTGTTTTCTTGAGAAGATCGATCCAAGATACTTCAACACCGCTTCAACTCAACCTGATCTAAACCCATTGGAGGAAAAGATGCGAACTACACAGATCTCAAGATGGATTATCTGTTGACTCTTTCGTGCGTGTTAATTAAGGAAAGTGTTGTCGTTTGGGTTTCAACTGAAAAATCGTTTGGGAGAAAAGTCTGCGAGTCATCAAGAACAAGTTGATTCCTTCCTCCTCTTTTTGGCGCAACTAATATTATTTGGATGCTTTTCCGCTTCCGACCTCCGTTCATGGTTCATACATTGATTCGCGATATCCGTCGATTCACGCAACATACCCTTTTTCCATTTTTACCTATGCAAACTTGCCATCGTGTGTAGCAACAGCAGGCTCTCAGCAACATGTGCTGGCAGCTCTATTTTAATTCAATTTCATGAAACAGGTGAATTAGGAGAGAAGAGCGTGCGTATATAACCGTCTCTCTTCATTCAATCGCACCTTTTGATCAATGAGTAAACTAACGATCCATTGGCCGGTAGATGTCACTATTAATCTGATCTAGCACAGCCTCAAACCGCGAAATAACGCCTAAAGTTACCCATTCTTTGCCAGTATTAACGTCAAAACATTGCCGGCTGTCGAAATCAGCTGATTTATGTCACAATATTTACCCACAAAAGTCTAACCAGTGGAGTTTGCATAATTTTAACACAGTATTGAATCAGTTTTTTGCATCTTTCTTTCGTCTAGTATTTAATTTATTTATTTAGATCGTAGAAACAATTATTTGGATGCATGTCATCCATCCAATGATAGAAAAGAAAATTGTGAAGAAGAAGTAGTTGATAAGTTCCAAGTGAAAATGTTGCGAATGCAAACATTGTGCAACACGAGTGCCAGACGATTGCTGAATCATGTAGTACAACAGAATAGTCGGAATGTGCATCCTGCTGCGATACTGGCTAATTTTCCGAGATTTGCTAGTTTGCATTTGAATCGACAACAGGTAAAAATGTAGAGGCATGCTGAGGTCATTGTATGCGAAGCATTGAAGTTCAGGTTAATTTGTTTCATTCCCGCGTAAATCCTTGAGGAGTGTATGGTGCGTGGACGACTACCGTGTGTAGTCGGTACGATATTGTATTACCATTCACCAGCAGAAAATCTTTTGCACAAATTAAAGGAATTCCGACCGCAGTCACCTCCATAGTGTTCTTCTATCGTCCCCACGTCTTTTTTTTTTAGTAGCAGGCATCATAATGAAACATTTAGGAGTTGTGTAATTGGAACAGATTTTGATCATTGTGCGAAAGTATCTGTAGTTTTATCCCGTATTAGCAAGGATGTCAAGTGGAGATGATCAAGTCAGTGATGAGTCTTACCTAAGGTGACCAGACTCCCGTAGGCCCAATGTCAGGTTCCAGGTCTGAGCGCAGCGTAAGGCGAGGTACAGGATCTGAGTGTACGTATGGACGAGCCAGAGGTCTAAATCCTACGAATTGTCCTTCATCGCCTCACCGCTCGCTGCGCTCGCCTTATTCTATTTGCCAGCAGCACTACGTAAAAATGCTATCGAATTCTGAAAAGCGCGACAAACAGCGAGGTCTGATCTGAGCCAAGGGCGAGCTATAGGATCTGAGTAATCCTAAGTACGAGCCAAAGGTCTAAATCTTACCAATTGCCTTCTTCTTCTTCTTCTTTTAGCGGTACAGAAAGGTGTGAACCGCTGTGTATCTATATGGGCTCGTTTTATAGTTCGTCATCGTTTTCGTCCGCAATCTCCAGGGACAAAAACGTGGCAGCTGCAATGGGGTTTTCCCATAGTGAGAGGGGGGTGAGATTAGTGGGTGCAGCTGGGCATTGAAACAAATGGGCTACATCGTGTGGCGTGCCAGCGCAGTTTGGGCATACGTTTAGTATATTTGGGTCTATGCGAGATAGATACGAATTTAGGCGTGAGCAGAAGCCTGACCGAAGTTGGGCTAAAGTCACTCTGGTGGCTCTCGGGAGCCTAATCTCCTCAGGCGAAATAGGTGGTGGGATCGCTGAGAGGACTCTGTTCGTACCTAAACTCGCAATAGACCTACTCACTTCCTCAGTGTGAATCATTGCAATGGCAGCCCGGTATGAATCTTCATCGAAAGGATCCCTTTTGTAACCCTGGACTTCTCTCTCAATGTCACGAGGGCCACGTTTGATGTTACGTGGGGGGGGGGGGGGAATTTTGTCCATGAGGTTACGATTAGGATGATCCTCTCGATAACAACCTACTAAATATTGTTTTGTAAGTAGTCGATTGTGGTCACGTATTGGCATCAAATGTGTCTCCTGATGTAGGTGGTCCTGGGCAGACATCAGAAGGCATCCTGTAGCTGTGCGTAGAGCAGCATTTTGGCAGACTTGGATTTTGTTCCAGCTTGTGTTACAGAGACCTTGCGACCAAACTGGCGCCGCAAAATCAGCCGCTGCTCGACCCACCGCTTTGTAAGTGGCTAGCATTGTCTCTTTATCTTTGCCCCAGGTGCTACCAGCCAGTGCTTTAAGAATTTTGTTCCTGCTGCGCATCTTTTCACATACCGCTTCCGCGTGATGAGCTGAAGTCATCATTTTCTCAAAGTGAAGCCCGAGAATTTTTGGATTTGCAACAGCAGGAACTGGTTTGTTGCCAATACGTACCCCAACCGGCCACTTACAATCACCTGACCAGGTGGTAAGGAAGGTCGCAGACGATTTGGACGCTGAGATGGTTAGGCCTCTGCTATGGAAAAAGGCTTCTAGTCGCGCTAAATATCTATTGATATCTTCACGCATGACATCCCTATCCGCTCCCGTGGCGAGTACAGTGCAGTCATCGGCATAAGAAATAACTTCAATGCCTTCCGGAGGTGTTGGGAGACCGGCCATGTAGATGTTAAACAAGGTGGGAGAAAGAACCCCACCTTGAGGAACACCTAATTTGATCTTTCTAAGTTTAGAACGACTGCCTCGAAACTCGGTGAAGGATTGCCTACCAGCTAGATAGTTGGCAATCCATCTTATTTCTTGAGTCGGAACATGCATATTGAGGAGGTTTGCCAGAAGCATGGAGTGATTAACCTTATCAAACGCATTTGATAGGTCAATCGCCACCATGATAGTTCTATGGCAAGGTGTACTGTGGTTTAGTCCGTCTCTTACACGTGTAGTGATCGCGTCCAGAGCGGTGGTTGTACTATGCATGCGTCTGAATCCGTGCTGATGGGGATCTAGCTTTGCATGTGAAACGAGTGTGGGGTGGATGAGGGCTTCCAGCGTCTTTGCTACAGGTGACAGGATCGTAATCGGTCTGTAGGAAGTTCCTAGTTTGGAACTTTTCCCTGGTTTAAGGCATGGGACTATACGACCTTGTTTCCAGATGTCGGGGATGACGAGCGTAGACATTGACAAGTTAAAGACTGCCGTGAGGTACTCAATGGCAGGAAGACCAAGATGTTTGAGCATGGCCATTGAAATGCCATCAGGTCCAAGGGCCTTAGAATTTTTTGCATTCTCAATGACTGTTTTAACCTGGTCCGGAGTATAAATTGGTACGGAGTCAACAATTCGGCTGCGAATCCGTCTTCTAATTTTGCGCTTGAGGCCATCTGACTTGGGATGTTCAATAAATTGTTTATTGAACTGGCTCGCACACTGAAGAGGATTGCTAGTTTCTTTTTTGCCGAAGGTTATGGCTATATTGCCCTTATCTTTTGTGGGGTTCGAAAGGGCACGGACAGTGGACCATAACTTACTGGCACCTTCTTTAAGGTTACAGTCATTGAGGTGCTCGTTCCATTTGGCCTTCTTGTAGTCTTTAACTTGTCGCTGTATTTGGATATTGAGCTCCCGAATTCTGGGGTCACCAGGGTTAGCGCGCCTAATGTTGTCACGTTCATCAGCTAACCTTGCGGCACTTGTTGGGAAGTTTGGACGAACCTTTGGAATGCGCCCTGCAGGGATGAACCGTGCCGCAGCTTTGGCAATGACGCTCCTAATGTTACGTTCGGCCTTATGTATATTGGTGGGAGGGGGAAGCGCGAAGAACTTCGATGACGTGAATGTTTTGAAACCTTCCCAATCAGCTTTTTTGTGATTGACAAAAGTTCGCTTCTCTGACTTGGTCAGGTCAGCTGGTTTGTCAATTCTGACTATGATTGGGAGGTGATCAGAGGGAAGACCGGTAAGTGTTTCCCAGGAGGTCTCACTAATTAGGCTAGCGCTGACAATTGTAATGTCTGGTGAGCTAATACAATTGATTGCATCACAGGTTGGAGAGTTTTCGTTGAGGGTACAGAAACCTGATGCGTCCAGAGATTCGGCGATAGCTTGACCCCTGGCATCGTTGTGAAGCGCGGAATGCCAGAGTTCATGATGGGCATTGAAGTCACCAAGAATGATCCTGTGCTCTCCATTAAGAAGAGGACCAATATCGAAATGGTAGTTTGTACAACTAGAGTGTGGTGGTATGTAGATGTTAAAAATTTCGATATTGGTGCTCCCTGATGAAACTGAGATGGCTTGCAATTCCGCCGTACCGTCTGAAACTACATCTAATACACGGTAATGTACGGACCTGTGTATTAGGAAGGCAAGTCCACCTCCAGGGTGAGAATCATTCGTGGCGCCTTCTCTGTCCTTGCGTAAGATGATATATTCACCATCAGCGTTGAATGGTGAATTCGCATGGAGTTTCGTCTCTTGGATGGCTGCAATCAGGATTCTGTACTTTCTCAAGAAGCTTGTGATTTCAGGAAATTTCCCTAGGATGCCATTACAGTTGAACTGCAATATGGACACCGGTGTAAAAATTGCTGGCGGGGGGGCGGGAGTTAAGCTGTGTCTTACGTTCAAGGCAACCAATTGCCTTCTATTTGCTCACCGCTCGCAACGATCGCACCTCCTCTTATCCACTCTCTCCAGCGCTAGTCGCAAGGATGTTGGCGAATTATGAAAAGCGCGACAGACAGAGTAGGTTCTGAGCGAAGCCAGGAGCGAGCCACATCTGATTGAATGTATGGACAAGCCAGAGATCTAAATCTTACGAAATTTAAATCATACATTGGCTCACCGCTCGCTTGACTTGCACTTCGCAACAGCACTGCGTCGCAAAATGCCGAGTCCTTTCTTTAGTATGCATTTTCGTACAGAGGTTCATAAAGAGTCGGATGGAGTACGCAGTGGCTGATTTGTTCAGCGTTTTGTTATAGGGAAAATAAAATATCATCTTTTGACGGTTGCACCTGTACCTTGGCAGCTACAGCCTTGAAATGTTCACCAAATATGGGCAGTCCCGAGCCCTACAAGTTCGCCAAATTTCAAAATTCTGCTCAAAAATTATGGACAATTTTCGATTAGGAAACACAGAAGTGCGATTTAGGCAGCTGTACCTTCCGACCGCGGATAGCTGGACTGTAAAATTTGAAAGAAATGTGAGCGCCAAGTTAATCTACAATTTTGCAAATTTTTCAGAGAGATCGGAAAGGGCTCCCGAGTTATCGAAAATTAAAGATTGGCCAACATAAAAGTGCAACTATCTCGCTAAATATCGATCGCATAGGGACAGGGGTTAAACTTTACACCTTAAAGGCCGACATGACGGATGACAGGCCTCATGGAGGAGCTTATTATGTAGTGAATTTGGTTTCATTGTGGGGCATGGAGAATGCTGTACATGTTGCTGTACATTTCTCAATGCTGTACAACAGATCAAAATCCTGTACTGTACAGCAAAATGCTGTACGTCTGGTCAGCTCAGTCTTACCGTCCGTTGGACTCCATCTTTCTAGTATGATAAGACGACAATCCATAAATGTAGTCTCATTGCATTTCTTTGCTTTTGGGCCCATATAAGTGTTTCAGTGAACACGTTAAACCGTCAAGATCCTTTCGAAAGGAAGAACTTCCCGTCAAGGAACCTGGACCGCTTCTGAAACCTGGAAAGCCTCGGTTTGAACGAATACAACTCAACGACGATCCCGCAAGGAACAATTGGTTACTATTTCAAAACTTGAAATGTATGCTCCGTGATTAGGCCGGCGGCCTTAAGCGTTTATCGTGAACAATAAACTCAAGCCGTACTTCATCGATTTTAACCCTGTAAACAAGCGGCTGTGTGCGATTCGCATCAAATTTTTAATCATTGGCTCATCAAGGTACACGGAGTACTGAAGTTACACAAGACGCGACTAAGGACAAGTTCTGCAATCGCCTAGAAAGTCTCTTCGACCCAGTTTCATCAAACGGCGTCAAGCTGCTATTGGGAGATTTCCGGAGTATTACTGCTGTTGCTGACCAGACCCTCCATGAGGAATCTAAAACCGCAACCACACTGTTCGGGATTTGCGAAACCGCGCGGTACAAAAGATCAACGTTGTAGACAACATAGGTCTGGCAGAGACAGAGGCATTAGGGGAATACAACAAACGTTGTTTGTTTGTTTGTTGAATTCCCCCATCATCTCTGTCTCTACCAAGCGTGTGTTGCCCACAACCTTGATCTTTTGTCCCGTACGGTTTGCCAAACCCCGAAGAGTGTGGGCCTCGCATAACAATAACCGCTAACAACTAAAAGGCTGCGAGTCGCAGAAATCTATAGATCCATAATTAGCCTCGTGGCCTCCAGAACTTTGTAAAGTCCGTCAGTACGCAACGACTGGTTTGACGAGGAATGCAGAAGTTTGATAGATGCCAAAACTGAAGTCTACCGACAATGGACTTAAAGCGCATCCCAAGACAAAATCCAAAATATGACGAGCGACATTTGTGATTAGCAAGACGACTTCAGATCAGGTCGTTCAACAACTGATCAGCTTTTTACGATGAAGTTTTTAATCCAGAAGTATAACATCCCCGTATATCTTTGTTGTTGTAGTAGCGGTGCAGAAAGGCGTGATCCGCTGTGCATATCTGTGGAAGTACTCTATGTTTCGTCGTCGTTCTCGCCTATTGTCTCAAGCGACAAGAACGTAGCAGCTGCAATAGGGTTGTCCCATAGCGACCTCGGAGTGAGGTTAGTGGGTGCAGCGGGGCATCGGAACAGGTGGTCCACATCATGGGGCGCACCACCGCAGCTCGGACAAATGTTCTGAATGTCCGGGTCTATTCGAGATAAGTATGAATTGAGACGCGAGCAAAAACCCGACCTAAGCTGGGCTAGTGTCGCTCTTGTGGCTCTCGGGAGCCTAGTCTCCTCAGGTGATATAGGTGGTGGGGGCGCTGGAAGGACTCTATTCATACTTAATCTCCCTATTGACCGATTCACAACGGTTGTGTGAATATCTGCGATGGCCGCATGGTATGCTGTGTCATCAAA
>CATIXY010000010.1:0-51298 GCA_949715475.1 Microchrysa polita
GGGCAAAGCGTGGTGCTAATGAAGGCAGCGACTACCAACTTGTCATCGCAAAAAATCGCTTGCGAACCGCTGCAATTTGTCACGCACAAAACTAACGGATAATGCCACGATTCAATGAGTAAAACTCTTGATAGATGGAAAATGGTGAAGGACGCTTTTTTATCGCGTGGCGAAACATTTGTGGGCAGACTTCAGCGAGGCAGGAGACCATTTATTAAAATAAAAATAACAGGCGCGACAATCCAGCATTGGACTAAGGCCGCAGGATGTGTTGTTAGTGACATCCTATTTCCAAGATATTATCTGCTTTTTGTTGAGGTAATGAGATCAGCATCACTTTCAGCAGTGTTATTTATCCCCATAAATGGGTACTCGTTTAACGTCTGAGTGAGATCATATTCCGTCACAAGCTCGTGAATTCGAAAAACACCATGATCCACGGTGAGATTCGAACTCATGACAATGTGCACCGAAGGTGCGCGCACTAACCGCTAGACCAACCAGACCACATCATTTATTACATGGTCTCTAATAACTGCAGATATGAGAAAAGGAGCAAATAAACTTGACTACTGACAGTACTGTCAAACAACAACTGAGCAACGCGTTAACGGTGGAGGTAGCTTACCGTGGTGACAGTGGGACTCTTTACAAGCTCATAAAGCGACTTACTGGCAAATCTTTTACGCATCCTGTAAAAGATAAAGATGGGTCTCTGCTAGTCACAGACGAACGACAACTGCGCCAATGGAGAGAGCATTTTATTGAGGTCCTTCTTCTTTTTCTTTTAGCGGTGCAGAAAGGTGTGTAACCGCTGTGCATCTATGTGGGTACGATTTATGGTTCGTCAATGTTTGTGTCCGTGAGGTCTAAGGACAAAAACATAGCTGCTGCGATAGGGTTTTCCCACAGCGATATAGGGGTAAGATCAGTGGGCGCAGCGGGGCATTGAAACAAGTGACCCACATCATGAGGAGTACCATTGCAGTTTGGACAGATGTTTTGGATGTCCGGGTTTATGCGAGAAAGGTACGAATTAAGGCGTGAACAAAAGCCTGACCCAAGTTGAGCTAATGTCGCTCTGGTGGCTATCGGGAGCCCCAATGGAAGCGATGAGAGGACTCTATTGTTGTTGTAGTAGCGGCACAAATGGGGAAACATTCAGTCTAAGTTGCACATTCTCATTCGAAGATGGTGGGCATTCCATCCTCGAGGTCAAGATTTAGGACGAAAGCTACTTCGATGGGTTGTGTCCATAACGCAAGTGGTGTGTGATGCATAGGAGCAGCTGAACAATCGAAAATATGGTCCACGTCATGTGGACTGGTTCCGCAGGCTGGGCAGGTGTTGGCGACTTCATTATTTATTCGTGACAAATAGGAGTTTAGTCGCGGGCACCAGCCGGATCGAAGTTGAGCTAGGGTGGTACGAGTTGCTCTTGGTAGTGATTCTTCATCTGGAGATATGGCAGGAGGTTTAATGCCAAGTACACGGTTGTTCGTGAGACTTTGAGTAGCTTTATGAACTTCGGATGTGTGTAAGTCTGCAATGGCCGCCTTGTAGTCGGAGTCATCGAAAGGAACTTTTTTGTAACGCTGAACTTCACGCTCTTTGTCCCTGATTGAACGTCTGATTCGACGTGGCGGTGGTGTTTTGTCCATGAATAGGTTGTTCGGGTGGTTTGTTCGATAACATACGACTAAATATTGCTTAGTGAGAAGTTCATTATGGCTCCTCAAAGTAATTATTTTTGTTTCCTGGTGTAGATGATCTTCTGAAGACATCTTAACACAGCCGGTGATGGTGCGTAGTGCTGTGTTTTGGCAGGTTTGAATGTGGCTCCAGTTGGTGTTGCAGAGACCATTTGTCCACGTTGGTGCTGCGTAATTGACTAGGGGGCGACCGATCGCTTTATACGTAGCCAAGAGGGTTTCTTTGTCTGTGCCCCATGTACTTCCGGCAAGTGCTTTTAATATTTTATTCCAGCTCTTGAGTTTGCAACATATATTATATATATGGGTGTTGAATTTGCCGGAGTTGTCGAGCGTGACACCGAGGATTTTGGGGGTCCTGGTTGTTGGGATGATGTGGGTGTCAACGTAGATGGGCAGTTGTGTGTTGTACTCTTGGTTGAAGCTTGTGAATAATGTGGCGGAGGACTTGGGCGCAGATAGCTTCAGATTTTTACTGACGAAGAAAGCGTTGAGAACCTGCAGGTATTCGTTGATTAGATCGCACATTTCGGAAATGTCGTTACCAGTTGCCATGATGGTGCAGTCGTCTGCGTATGAGATGATTTGTAATCCCGTTGGTGGTGTGGGTAAACCTGCCATGTAGAGGTTGAAGAGAGTGGGGTATAAGACTCCACCCTGGGGAACGCCTTGTTTGATTTTCCTGAGTTTAGACTTCCCGTTTCTAAACTCTGTGCAGGATTGACGACCGGCAAGGTAATTAGCGATCCATTTATGGATGTACGGTGGTGTAGTATTGCGGAGATCTGTTAGCAATAGAGTGTGGTTGACAGTGTCAAATGCTTTTGACAGATGGAGAGCAACCAGGGCGGTACGCTTGCATGGTTTCGGTTGGTTGAGTTCATTAAAAATGTTGGACGTGATCGTATCGAGAGCGGTGGTGGTGCTATGCATTTTACGAAAACCATGTTGATGATTTGCAAGCTGTATGTGCTCTAAAAGTTTCGGCAATACAAGTGCTTCCAGTATTTTGGCCACAGGAGACAGGAGCGTTATTGGACGGTATGATTCTGCTAGCTAGAGTATGGTCTTTACCTGGTTTGGGTATTGGGTTTATGCGGCCTTTCTTCCATAACTCAGGAATGATGAATGATTTTAACGATAGATTCATCGTGGCAGTGATATAATCAATGGCCGGTGAATCTAGATGTTTCAGCATGATCATAGCAATGCCGAACGCTTTGGAATTGTTGGCATTTTTAATTGCAAGTCTTACTTGGTTTGAGGTAACCTGAAGGTGTTGATCGGTGGTGCTGTTGCGGATAGCTCTTGTGATAGTGCGCTTGAGCCTATCTTTTTCAGGATGTTCGACGAATTGTTGATTAAATTTGTGTGCGCATTTGTCGTCGTTATTGTAGGACTTATCACCGAACTTAATGGCTACCTTACCTTTGGGTTTTGTGGGGTTAGATAAAGCACGTACTGTTTTCCAAAGGTTGCTTACACCGGATTTTATGTGGCAGGGATATAAATGTGGTCTCATGATTGGTATGCGACCGGAAGGAATGTATCTATTGGCAGCATCTACGATAATCCGTCTCAGTTTTTTTCAGCGGTTGTAATGGCTGTTCCATTATTTTTGGCTCTAAGGCAAGTGACCACTCCGTATAGTTCTCTATGGGAGACTGTTCCATATTTCTTACTCTATGGCATGCGCTATTTCGTGTGAAAGGCGACAGTTCATTAAGCATGGCAGTACGGAAATTGGGACGTAGCCGTGCTTCTCGCGCTGTCACCCTTCAGACCACGAGGTAGTGGCATTGAACAAGAGTAAGTCGTCGGAGCAAGACGTGGCCACGAACAAACTGGGTGAGTAATGGTGAACAGTCTTTCAAGAAGAAAGGCTTTTAATCTTCTTTCTTTTTTTTAGAATTGCTCTTAAGAGTTTGGGGACATAATTCTTCAAAAGAAAAAAAAAGAAAAACGGGCCCTGAACGCTGTACGCTCCGTGACGAAAAGCTTTTCAAAGGTTCCGTTATTCTTGGCGGTCACTTTATGTTCAAAGGTTCCGTTATTCCTGGCGGTAACTTTAGTTGCAAATGTTCCGTTGTTTTATTCGGGAAAGTGGCGAAAGAAGGGAAAACTCCTAAGCGCCCGGGTTCCATAACGCACGAACTAAAAGAAACCCGATCGTGGGTATTTGAAGTGACAGCGGGAAACTTTTCACAGTTAACGGAACCGTTAACCAGCCGAACATTGACAATTCAAGACGGTCATCACCCTGCCGCGGGAAATTGCTTAGGGATTCCCCAGTCAACAGTTCAACACTGGCGAAAACGTGCCAGCCAGCGCCCGATCACTGCATGAAGGGTGCAGAGCCAAAACCGTGTCTTAGGGGGGCGAAAGCTAATGTGTGGTAGCAAGTCCAAGATCTTCCAACGGGTTTTGTCAGACGAAAATCCACCCAAGAAAATACATCCAAAGGAGGAAAAATCCGTTACCAAAAAAAAAAATAAATAGGACGAAACAGATAAGCTATATGTTTAGTGAATAGTAGTATTGTGTTAAGTCTATTCGTGTCTGTGTTTACACCAATTTAAAAGAAAAAATACCAAATTTCAAATTAAACCCAAATTAATGTATTAACTGTTCGATTAAAAAGCTGTGAACGGGTTGCACTGCGTGTCGGTTCCGCGATCGCGAATTTTGGTTGAAACACTAGATCCAATCCTTAGCGGCCGCCCATGATTGTAGTAATCGACTGCCCGTATACGTTTATTTCCATTCGTGAGTGCGACCTGCAAAGAAATATTAGAAAACGAACATTAGAAAATTTCGGAAAAACAATGTGATTTTTAAAAATGGGAAGAAAAAAAATGTAATTTGATTACCAACAGTGTTTAAATGTTAAGGTTCAAGAATATAATAAATAATGCCTGTCTGTTAAAATGAATATGTGCTAATTTTTGAGAGTGATCTTCCCGCGGTGTCGTAATGAGGTCGGAAGCCTCGTTTTTTTTGTTGGCCCTTCCGGCTTATTAAAAGAGAAGTGAAAGGTCGATTTTCGATTTCGATTTACCTTGCACCTGCACTAAAAAGTGATGAAGCTAAGCGGAGTCCGTCTTTTTTTTACCCCGGCCACTATCTTCCCTCTTCGGCTGACTGCCCGGCAGACAGGTGCTGCTCCGCCCGCGATTAAGCTTTCATTACACGGTACGTCGGTGGGAATTGGTAAGGCAGAAAACGTTTCGCTGGTATATGCTTGAAAGCCGATCCAGTCTGCTTTGCTGAAATTTGTGAACGTTTTCGTCTCAGTGTACGCGAATTGGGACGGTTTGTCGATCGTGAGGACTATTGGCAGGTGGTCTGACGAGAAGGTGATGAATGGCTCCCATGTGGTGTTGTTGATGAGCCCGGGACTGGCAATAGATATATCAGGGGAGCTCCTGCATGATCCTGTTACGCGTGTTGGTGAATCATCGTTCACGGGACAGAAATCGGAGTCATCTATTTGGCTAGCGATGAGGTTGCCTCTGGTGTCGTTGTCGAGATTCAAGTGCCATAGATCGTGATGTGCAGTGAAATCACCAAGTATTAAGCGGTATTGTCCAGTGAGTAGTGGAGAAATGTTGGCCTGAAAACCAGTGGGACAACTTGAGGCTGGTGGTATATAGATATTTAGAATATCTATATCAACATTTCCCGCTTTGATGGAAATCGCTTGGAGTTCGGTGGTGTTATCGGCGGCGGTGATGTCGATTTCTGAGTATGGCAACGTATTATGGATCAGGAAAGCTAAGCCTCCACCTGCGCCGGTGGGTCGATCTTTTCGGATGATGTTGAAGCCTCCGTATGAGTTAAGCGGTGAGTCAGCTTTTAGCTAAGTTTCCTGAACCGCAGCGACTTTGATTTGATGTCTGTCCATGAAGTCAGTGAACTCGATGACTTTGTGCTGAAGACCATTGCAGTTAATTTGGACAATCTTGGTGGTAGAGTAGTTCACAACTGGCTGTGGTGGTGCTGGTGTTAGGGTATGTCGTGGTGCATTGTGTTGGCTAGAAACTGTGGGGGTGACTGGTGATGGTTGTTGGCCCTGATTATTGTGATGTTGGGAAGTCGATGATGACTGCTGTCCACAGATTCTACAGTTTGGTGCTAGAAAGGTGTTAATTGTGGTTGTTGAACGTAGGTCTGAATTGTTTAGCCCAGAACAATTCTTAAAGTGGCACCATTCTCTGCAGCACGAGCAACGCACTGAGGTTTGAACGTTGGAGTAGATCCTCTTACCACATACGCAGCATGTCCAAGGACCAGGATTCGTTTCGATGCCGGCACGTAGTAGTAGAATTTGGAGCAACTGGGCCGGCTCGGGTTGCTCCAGTAGTATAAAAAAGATGGTTGTGAGTGTGCAACTTTTCCTGTTTCCCCGAATGTGTCGAGGGGGGTTTGCGGCTCTTGGCCATGCATGATTGCATGGGTGGTTCCGGGACATAGACCCGGCCGCGATAGGAACCAGGACTCTATTCGTACGTAAACTCGCAATAGACCGGCTCACTTCTTCGGTGTGAATCGCTGCAAGGGCATGTATCTTCATCGTAAGGGTCCCGCTTATTTCCCTGGACCTCTCTCTCTCTAGGTCTGGTAAAACACCATGAGATCATGGTTGGGATAATCCTCACGGTAGAAACCAACAATATATTGTTTTCAGAGTAGGCGATTATGGTCACGTATTGGTATCAATGGTGTAGTGCAGCCATTTCTTGAGAATCCTGCAATTGAAGATAGATGAAATTTTGCAAAAAATTCTTTCATTTCGTGTGGCGAAGCGACTGTGGATCAAGGTATCAGTGACGCTACTTGGTCTCTTATCTCAGCACGCAAAAGAGTTAAGGAACAGATTAACTCCACTGTTGATAATTCAGCCAAAAATCAACTCCGAGCTAAATACCGTTCACTACAAAAAGGCGTACAGAGAAGTGTGAAGCGTGATAAGCGTACTTACATCAACGCTTTAGAGAAGGAGGCAAATAATGCGGCTACCGTGGTGAAAGCTGCACCCTATTCAAGCTGATTAAGCCACTAATTGGCAAATCATTCACTACCGACCATCCTGTCAAAGATTAGGAAGGGTTTCTGCTTGTCACCGGAGAACAGAAGCTTCAGAGATGGAAAGAGCACTTTTTTGAGGTCCGAAACAACCGCTTTGGGTCTGCAAGTGCATCTTCATCGGCAGAAGAAAACTTCTCTCCAGTAGCCAGTATTAATTCCAGACCATAATTAGCGTGGGATTTGCCTACTTTCCAGCTGTCTCCAAGCTGATGGATAAAATTATTTTGAATTGGATCAAGGTTGAAGTTTATCGCACTTTAAGCAATGAACAGGCTGGCTTTCGTGAGGGGTTTTCATGTAGAGACCATATAAATACTCTCCGAATTATTATTGAGCAATCCGCCGAATGGAGTTCCCCATTACACCCCATGTTTATGGATTTCGAGAAGGCGTTCGATAGTGTGGATCAGGAGAGATCTTCGTAGGAGGGCATACCAGATAAAATAATTTCCATTATCAAGGAAACTTATCAGGAAGTAAGCTTTCAGATCTTTTTGTGTGAGTGAGACAGGGCTGCATTTTCTCACCTATTCTTTCCTGATAGCCATTAACGATGTACATATTAGTGAGCGCGCTTCAAAACCAAATGAAAGGTATCAGATGGAAAATGTTTGATCACCTGAAACACCTGGACAACTCGTAATGCTGGGCTCAAGATAAACGCAGTCGAGACCAAGTATACTTGAGCTCTGATCCAGGGGGACAAAGCGGAATTTGTGTTTCGGGCCAAGCAGTCGAAAAAGTTGACGAATTCTGCTACCTCCGAAGCATAGTCACCGCAGATGGCGGCGGGGACGCTGATGTGCTATCGCGTATCGCGTAGGCTAGGGCAGCCTTCTTTACTTTGATTCCCTTCAATCCCAACAACATTTCCAGGCGCACCAAAATCCGAATCTTCAATGCAAATATAAAATCTGTGCTTCTTTATGGCTGTTCAACTTGGAAGGTGACCAATGAGATGACAACTAAGCTGCGCTTCCTACAAATCCGCTGATCGGAGACTATTTCGAATGAGCCCGTTATTTTTTAAACATCATGATTTTCTCAGAACGTTAAATTGTCGGTCACGAAAATATTGTTACGCAAATTTTAGAATAGTGTGGCTGGTGTAGTGGTTACTACAGTCATGGTTTCGAGACTCACCGTAAACGAATTTAGTTTATGGTGTTTTTCGAACTCACGACCCATGTGACTATCATCTCACTCGGATGCTAAACGAGTAAATGGGGATAAATAAAAGTTCTGTGCGTGCTGTTGATCTCAACACCTCAACAAAAAAGCGGCTAAGATCTTGGAAATGGGATGTCACTTACACATCTGTCACCTAGGGCCAAAGATGGACTGTCACGCCAAGGACAGTCGGGATTGATTTTCTACAACGACGGCCCCTTCCTGCTCCCCTGACTACGCCCATGCCTAAGATTATCGACATTTTCCATGCAACCCCTATTCCTATAATATTTCAACAAGATAATGCCGCCATTCACAAGGCTAAAAAAAAAATAGTTTCGAGACTATTCCAACGACGTTATGAAATGACCGCCGTGATTCCTTGATCTAAATATTATTAAAAATACTTGGAGATGGGTGACAATGAAAATCTATAACGTTAGACGATAGTTTAACAACAGTAAATCTTTCCAATGCAGCCGAGATATGGCTTTTGATGTTCTTGTCAAGCAAAACTCTGGGAGTAACATAAACCGTCACTGAGAGTGCCAAGTATGGTCCAGTACAATAGTCTTTTTCGCAAAGATGGAGAACCTGGCATGCAGCTACATGCTCCGCAAAACTATCCGAAGGAATGAGATTCAGAGATGCGCATCCAATGCATGAGATAAGAGTCGTCCTGAATACTTCGCTGATTGCAACGCTAGCTGCTTTTTGCATCTTCTCCACCAAATTATAAGGTTAAGGTAGTCCTAAGTGCATTGCACCAAACCAACATTCCAAATTCATAAGACATTTGTTCGTTTATTAATTTAAACAAAAATACATTCGTTACAAATCACTCAAATCACACACAATAAAATTGATTTTCATTAATTCTTTTTTGATTGTTAATTTAAATTTTACTTTGATCATTGCCTCGAGCAATTCGTTTCTCGATCAAACGAATTTCGCGTAGCTTGTCTGCAATTTGAGTTTCAATCATTTTCCGATATGGCTTACCCTCACCAATTGACTCCATCTCGGCGAGCCAATCGGCGCGTTCGTTAATTTCATCTTTAACTGAAAATTAGTCAACATTTTCATTTCAATAATTAACAATTAAAATGTGTAGTATGGTATGCCAATACATACGTTCATTAATTTGCTCCTGTGGAGTTAAATCTTTGATTTCCGGCTCTTTCCGTTCTCGTTTGCGACATTTCCCTAAAGTGGTTTCAGCCAATTTCATCCCAGACATTGCTTCTTGAAGACGTTTTTTGGTCTTTTCGATAGATTCACGTAAATCGGGCATGGGGCTATATCTGTTATGAGAAAAAATATATCGCTAGACTTGCTGTTTAGTTTAGAAAAACTACAAACTTTTCTGGCTCGAGTGCTCCACTATCCACAATTGTATCATAACTCCTGCGTCTCGGAATCCATGCTCTGCGCTTTATTTCCAAATCGAACAAACGGTCATGCTCGGGTGTCGGCGGTTTTTCTTTTGGCGGAAGTGGTAGAGATTCGCCATTTCTCAGGAAGTAATTCATTCGTTTTCTTTGCAACATCGTCAATTTAGCTTCATCCATTAACACTGTAATAAATTATGGTAAAATTTGTTTTCAATTTTTATTTTCGTTCTTACGCTTTATCAAGTCATGTGTATCCTTGCTGTATTTGACCTTTGGCTGATGGAATATACCCCCTTGTGCCACCCGTTTACTAGGCCATTCGATGTTTTCGTCCATTTCGAACCGTTATATCTACCTAAAATGTATTTTTATAAATTTTATTTTAATATTATGTTTTAGAACTAAATTCGACCATACCGATTCGTGTTGATACCTTTTTAATCTGACGCCCCTAATCGACTAAACAATTTCAAAAACTAAACATACACACTGGTTGCTACAAAGCGAATAATGCACAGTTTTCTGCATGTTGTTAATCAATGATTCCTTGGTTGCAATATTGATTGCACTTTTACATTTGGCATTGGCAATGAAAAGGACAACTGAAGAAATACGACTGAATATGTATTTGCGGGAAAATTATTAAAAAAGAACATTATTATTGGTAAATTCGGTTAGTATTTATTTGAAATTCCTATGGACAGATTTAAATTAAAACTGCAGTTTATTCATTAAGACCTTATTATACCGTTCGCTCATAGAGTGAAAGGGTATATTAACTTTGTCATGAAGTTTGTAACGCATTGAAGGAAGCATCTCCGACCATATAAAAAGTATACATATATGATCAGCATGACGAGATGAATCGATTGGGCGATGTCCGTCTGTCTGTCTGTCTGTCCGTCTGTATCACACGTGCTTCTTATTGTTGCAGGCTGTTTGTATGTTTGATTCACCCAAATTGGATCACTGGGTGATGGGGCTGCCATACAAACCTAGCTCCCCAATTTGAGTTCTTCTAAGAAAAACTTTTTTATTTGTGTACCAATTTCAACCAAATTTCACACAAATGTGTTTCTATAGATAACACAAAATATATGCAAGAATGGATCAAATCGGACCATGGGGTCATGGGGCTGCCATGCAAAGTTAACCCCCCAAATTAGGTTCTTCTAAGAAAAATTTTTTATTTGTTCACCAATTTCAGGGACGTAGCCAGGGGAGGGGTCCATGGGGTCCGGACCCCTCCCGAAATGTTTTCAATGGGCTTTGAAATTTCAGTGATTATAACATGAAAAATGTAATAATGTAATGCACACTTATTTAAATGTGCTATACATTTTCTTGCAGGTTCTCTGTCAGGACAGCAGTACAAAATTCACCGAATTGCACATTATTTTGAAATTAAATCAGTTGTTGCGAAAATAGGGTAATTATTTATTTATGCCGTAATTTTTCTCCTGTCCATGCGACGCGGGTTCCTCTCTACCCATTGCGATTTTCTTAGATACCGCATTAGTATTTTATTTTTTTTATAACTAAAAAAAATAGAGGCTTTCATTTTCGAAATTGAAAGTGTGCGCAGAAGCCGAACGTTTTTACATGAAATCGAAGAAATTTGAAAATTTCGGATCTCATAAAAATACATACAAGTTAGTAATCCGTCGGTAAGGGGGATGGATCAAATTGACCCGAGCTGTTTTCTCGGCCCTCGTTTGCTGCATAATAAAAAATGACAACTCTAATAACCCATAAAATTATCTTCAACTTTTGTATACAAACTCTTTACTTTAAAAAAAAATGACGAATTTGAAAACGAAATAATTCATCTCCATGACCATCTAAAATTGGAATTACAGGACAATAATTCGAGTGAAATGTTCAACTGCTTAAAGGAAATATTATTAGGAAACTACTTTCCTAATGTAGCGATAGCCTTAAGGCAATATTTAACGACACGCCTTCTTCTGTCAGTGAGGGAGAACAAAGTTTTTAAAAGTTGCCAATAATTAAAAACGAAAAACGTTCTGTAATAAAGCAAAGTTGACTAAATGCCATAAGTTTAATTAACCCTCGGATGGTTCAGGTCAATTTTACATACGTAAATGGTTCAGTGAGGTCTGACAGACCCCAAGGCAAATATCACTCTAAAATTTAAATTTTTGCTTTTTTGGGACTTTTGTTTGAACTAGAAGTAACTGTGAAGCCTTTTGATTGAGTGGTATATAAAAAAAAAGTGGAATTCGGACATAAGTTTTTAGTATGTGGAAGAAAAAATTAGGTGGTGTCAAAATTGAGGGTAATTTGAACTTATCACAAGTAAATCAATATAAAAACTAATATTTTTACAAAATTTTAGTTTTATCAGTCAAAACGTATTTAATACTAATTAACAAAGATAAGAACATCAGAATTTTTTTTAGCTAGGGCTGATATTTTTAATTAAATCGGGATCCAAAGTAAGTCAATATTTAGAGCATTCTTCACAGCTGTTTCCTCGATGGTCTTCGCAGATTGGCTTTTTGTAATCGTTGCAATTGTATTTTGTGTACCGATCCTTTGCTCGTGGCCGTAGAAAATATCTTTGCCTCTTTAGGGACCAGCTGACCCCATTGGGGGCCTGGGGCATCTGACCCCATGGTAGAGGGAGGAGGGCAAGCTGAACAATGCCCAAAATGTCGTCAATATTTTGCACTGTATTTCAACGAATATTGTCCGTTGATTTCCTCCTTCATAGAAGAGGTTCGACAAGTTCGTTGAGGAGGCTTTATGTACCTACTATGTAAAATATCCACCTAATTCTGACGCTCATAAAAGTCGTTAATTTATGACTTGACTTGAAATTCATAAAATAATGACACAATAGTGAAAGGAGATCCATATAAATGAAAAACAGGTAAAAAACGGCATAATTTTTTTTATAAAAAATGTATAAAACCCCTACTTCAAAACACCCTAAATTTTCCATTTCTTCCAAAAATTACATATCTAATTTCACAAATGTACTCTAGTTACAAAGTTTTAACACTTTACCGACCATTATTATTACATTTTATCGTTTTCTAAATAACATACTTTGGAAATTTCCCATAAAACGAAAAATGTGCTGTTGTAAAAAAGACAAACGTAAATGGTTCGTGGGGTCTGACAGACCCCAGAGCACTTTCAAACTGTTATAACTAATTAACAAAAACACAAATTCAAACAAATTCATGCTTAAGTGAGCGTATGTGACACGTACTTAAATTACATATGCATCAAACTACCATTCAATAAGTTTTTCTATGAAAATTTTACGATTTAAATTTCTCTGGGGTCTGTCAGACCCCACTGAACCATCCGAGGGTTAATATTGAAAGTGGCATTGCCAAAACATTACATTTTTTTCATTTCACAAGTTAGCAACTGAAAAAAACAAGAAATGTCAATATTTAATTTAATAAGTTTTCGTACCAAAATCTATACTTTAACATTTTTGCGAATTCTTATTTCGTAAACTATTTTATTTTAAAGTATTTCCTACACATAATTTAATAGTTTTATTTGAAGGGAGTTCACAAAAAAGGGGTCCTCAATACCTCAATTGTTTTATGCCTAGGTTCCCCAAAGGGTCTTAATCCGGCACTGATTGTATTATATCAATCCTTTTTGCGGCTGACAACTTTTTCTTTGGCGGAAACTTTTTACAACATAGTTGTTTTTGTGAGATAAGTTTTACTGATCGAATCTACTGGTGCTAAATTTATAAAATTTAGTTAGCATTTTAGCATAAATGATGTATTATAGACGCGTCTGGAGTCTTTATCGGTGCATTTTGGAAATCCGGGCAATTCGATAATCCGGCCATCGGTTCCAATCAATCCGGAATATACCTTAAAAGGAGGTTGAAATTAGGGATGTCAAAAACCGGACGGTTAGTCCGAAAACCGGTACTTTCAAAACGGTTAACCGGTTTTTTTCGGTTTTTTCATCCTCCCGGTTTTAACCCGGACGGTTGTTTGCCCATCCGGTTAAAACCGAAAAAAAAAACTTTCCAAATTCATAAAATTTTTATATTTTCTTGATTTGCCAGTCTGTAATACTATTGCTTGTCTTCTATGAAAAATTTCGTATTTCCGAACACTCTCCTTAGTGCTATTATTCCAAGAACCATCGCTTCGTCAAACTACCGATCCTTGCATTTTTCCTTTCCAAGGAGTCGTGGAGTCGTGCGTCGTGAATGTATATGTGTATCAGATCAGTGCATTTAGAGTTCATTGTTATAGGAAGACGAATCGGCAGTTGCTACGACGTCCGCGTCCACATCGATATCCGCGTCCACTTCAACATCCGTCGTGTCCACAAAGACTTCAACATCTACATCATAGTGCAGTCATATTAGCATTTCAAATAGAAAAAATTAGAGCAAGGTTAATTCTTATGGTTTTTAAATCAGTGAGCTCCCAGGAATCTAAAACTCATTTTGCTAAAAAAAATTTTTGATCGGAAAGGTCACAAAAAGGACAAAAAAGATACTCTTTAATCCTTGACCGAAGGTCGGCATGTGGGGTATCAAATCAATGTTTGTTCCATGTTTCAAAGACCCTCAACGGAATAAATCGAGATTAAATGGAGAATTATTGTGTTTCCCGTGTATCTTTCCGAAGCCCTAATTACGAGAGTAATTCAAATTGTCACTACGTTTCTCACTTTTCCGAATCTATAATAGCTAAAGATTCTACCATTAAATTTGCTAAGAAAAAAAATGATCGGAAAGCTCTCAAAAAGGACACTAATTACAAACCTTGATCGACCGTGGGCATGCGGGGTGTCATATCAAAGAGGACGTCGAGTACATTCCATATCTGGCGTTTATTACTTGTTTCAAGGACCCTCACAGGAGAAAATTGGGATCCCATGGAAAATTTTCATGTTTCTCGTATATGTATCTTTCCAAAGCCGTAATTTTTCGTTTTAGCCCGAATTTTTCCATTTAGTGTCCTTGAAACAGGAAACAAACACCGGATATGCAATGCACTCGACGTCCTCTTTGACATGACACCCCGCATGCTCACTTTCAATCAAGGTTTGCAATTAGCGTCCTTTAATGTCCTTTTTCAGAGCTTTCCGATAATTTTTTTCTTAGCAAATTTAACCTTCCGACGGGCTCAATACTAATCCTTACACGATCGGGCGCAATGCATCTGAGAGATTAAGTGCAGAAAATAGGATGAAACTAAGTTTCTGTATATTTTAGACTCTTATTTATTATTGCATTGTCTTTTTGAAACAGTTCTAGGAAATTTTAGAAACAAATACTGGCTTACAAAGTTTGATACCCTTCACGTTTTCAATTTTCTAAGAATATTCCGCTTTCAATCGCTTCATAATTTAGAAAACCTCCAACAACTCGACTGCTTAGAAAATGTAAGCTTATTTTACTAAAAACACACTATTGAACGATTTGGTGAGCCTAAAAGTCAACACAACGTTATTACGCAATGTGAAGAGTATAACAAGTGGAAATTTTCATAGAAAAGGAGAAAATAGCACAATCGGGCGCAATACATCTGATAGATTATTTCATCCCCTCCCACCCCTCAGACATATGGTAGATAGAAATTGAAAACTCCTTTGGTAGTTGATCGATAAAGATTAAGCTACTGTGAGTTTCAGATCTCTCCCTTTTCATGTCGCTGATTGGTGTAGCAAATACTGGTAACTTAACCCGGGAACACTGACCTTAATTTCAGGCGCTTGTTACTAACCATGAGTCATTTTGACTCACTTAGAAATTGCTGTATTTAAAGTGGAAGAGTATGAAAACTTGTGCCAGAATTCTTCGGAATACTTATTTTATACAAGCTATATTAAGAGTTTGTGCATTAGATCCGAATAAACTGTAGAAACAACCAAGAAACCAAATATGCCAACTACAGAATGTCAGCGCCCGCTCTAGCACATACGCCGCCCCGGGCAAGAGGACAAATTGCCGCCCCTTAGGTACTATTCAAGGCAAATTAAACGTAGATTGTATGAGGAATTCAAAGATGGTGCTGTAAAGATTCTGTAATACTTGCTCTTAATATGAAGCTAAAAAATATAGGTACTCCCTTAATACTTTTTTATTGTTTTTATTGGATGGCTTAACACACAGGGGTAATCCTGTTAGCAAATATGTAATCAATCATTCACAAATTAACACACATGAACTACCGATTATATCCTAATAGTATGACATCAAATTGTCATCCGATAAATTGTTTATCGTATTTTTGTAGGAGTAAGGGCTTCGTAATTTTTGGAAGAGTTGAGAATGATGAAGTACTTTGAAATGCCAAAATGGAAACCAACTATCTTCAATTGAATGCTTTGAAGTCTTGAATTATTGTCAGTTCCTGAAGCCGCTAAGAAAATCTCTACACTAAACTGAGCACATTTTATTGATAAATATGTGGATTGAAACAAACTGTAAACTGTAAAATCTTCTCACTGCAAACGAATGATTGTCAGTTTTTCTATTGCCACTATTGGTAAAACCACATGAGAGAAGATTAATCGCATAACAGATTTTATAGAAATGTGTTAAATACATATTTAAATAGAAGCAACTCCAACTGCTTACGAGCAATGCTCAGATTAGTCGAGTGGTTAAGGCATAGGACGGGCTATACCTACGGTGGGCATGGGTTCAATGCTAGCTGCGCGCTACTTTTCTCATCAGATATCAGTGTCATTCTATAAGCTTCCTATAGATGGCAATAATACTTAATCTGTTGACATTGGTTATCGGAGGTAATGCATGGGGCACGAAAGTAATGATGATATAAGATATAAAATACAAGGTTCTATTGGTTTAGAAAAAACGGCGGCAAATGTCACTTTTCTGTTTTCATATCATGAAATCTGCTTCTAATAGTATTGGAAGAGAATATTCTACGAAGTAATATAGAACTATAATTGTTAGTTGGGTAGAAGCATTTTTTGAAAGACAACACAAAAATTGATGGTGACAGTAGGACTCGAACCAACGCCCTAATAATTCAGAAAATATAATCTTGATCCACTGAAAAGGCCCAGAAAGTATGCACTAGAAAACTGTTCCGTTTTCGTTCAGACTCCTAAGCGAAATTCGCCACAGTTCAGCAAGGCTTGATATAGAGTTTATTTGGAGCTCCAAAAATTGAGGTTAGTATTGAATTCCCCGAGGCTTTCACAGCGACGTCAGAAATTGAAAATTAATGCAAAATTATTTTGTTCACTAAAAGACTCAACACATTTTGTAAAACACTGCTTGGGAAAATTTTGGTAATTTGCAATGGTGCTCGTTTTCATTACTAATGTTTTGGAGTACTTTTTGAAAACATCTTTATACACTGTGCAGCAGATAAACTTCAATTAGTCGGATCTCTTCGCAAACTGATTTCTTCTGTGGTTTAATTTCATAAATGCGTCACCTTGATAATTTTTATATAGAATTGGGTAGCTAGCTAGTTAAATCGGGAGAACCTAGCGATATCTCGATATTAGCATGTCTAGAAAAATATTAGGGAAGATTGGCTGCAGCTCTGACAATGTGTACTGTGGTTCCATCCCTCAACTTGTTGAAATCTAAACGAACCTGTTCAAAATTTGTCATCTCAGTGCTCAGTGTTTCGGGCATACAATTTCTCACAGTAGAGGTTAATTTTAACGCTTTTATGTGGTGAGTGTTATGCGATGTGGCTTCTTATTTCTCATTTCATATGCTGTCCCACTTTGCTTTTCGGAAGTAAGACGCGTGCTAGAATCAAGGACGTACAATTTTGGCAATTTTTCCTGACCCTTTTTGATTCCGAATGCAGTACTCCGTATCAATTGTGGGTTATTAAAACCTTGCAAAGACTTTTTTTCTTTAAAACATAACTTTCCTTTTTATGTATTTTATCTGTAGTTTTTATGGTTTTAATTCCACTAAATCGAAGTTGATATTAATATTTTCTTTCCGGCCTTTTCCACTTTTTTCTTATACGAGCCAAAAAGCCGCCCCCAAAATTTGGCGCCCAGGGCGACCGCCCGGCTCGCCCCCCCTTAGAGCGGGCGCTGCAGAATGTAGACGGTTGTTACTAACGTGAGTCATTTTGACTCACAAGAAACGTTCGTTTAGTACTAACCCCGTCACAGTAAAACACAAATAGCTGCTTACCATAAAATTGGAAACGTTTGCTTACTCGGACATTCATTAGAAAACATATTTCTTAAAGAATACATGGGTAGCGGAACCCAATGGGCCATCCGCCCTTTCTACGAAAAATGGAAATATATGGAATATGCGTCAAAATGACTCACATTAGTGTTCCCGGGTTAATCTTTCAGATGCATTGCGCCCGCCCGAAGGTTAATGGTAGAATCCTAACCTATCATAGATTCGGAAAAGTGAGAAACGTAGTGACAACTTGGATTATTCTCGTAGTTATGGCTTTGGAAAGATACACGGAAAACACAATAATTTTCGATTTAATCTCGATTTATTCCGTTGAGGGTCCTTGAAACAGAAAACAAACACCGGATATGTCATGTACTCGACGTCCCATTTGATTAAAGGATTAAAGAGTATCCTTTTTTGTCCTTTTTGGGACCTTTCCGATCAAATTTTTTTTAGCAAAGTGAGTTTTAGATTCCTGAGAGCTTGCTGATTCAAAAACCACGAAAAATAGCCTTACTCCATTTTTTTCTATTTGGAGGCCTGAAATGGGATATTTTGACTGCACTATATACACTGTCTAGCAATAAAACTCAGTTAACTACAGAAAAAGAAACGTATGTTCCTACTACAAAGAATTTTTATTTTGCATATATATATATTTCGAGAGCCACTTACTCTCTTCTTCAGTGCTTACGTAAGCATACGTTTCTTTTTCTGTATTTGTGTACACTACAAACATCGGTAGGCAATTTTCATTCTCAGTTAACTAATTTTGAAACATTATGAATACTTCTGACAATTTTATTTGATTATCTTTTTTGTTCAACATGTTTCTCTTTTAGTCATATTTCTATACGAACATCAGCTTAACGAGTGTGTATGCATTATTTTGCTAAAATGCTAAGCAATTCAATGAAAAACCGGTTAACCGAAAACCGGTACTTTGAGCCCGGTTAAAACCGGACGGTCTAACCGGCTTTGCTAAAAAACCGGAAAAACCGAAAACCGGGTTATGGGCCGGTTTTTGACATCCCTAGTTGAAATCGCCCAATTTTCACCATCTGAAAGGTTTTATGCTACTTTTTTCCGCTTAGTTCATCTTTTTCATATCGGATTCATTCCAATACCGGCGACAATATTATTCCATAAATGCCCAATGTAAACCACAGTTTACATAGCTTTCAACGTCCCCAAATGCCGCCCTATTGAATTTGTGTCACAGAAAATTCTGGCAAATGAATCTTTTGTTATTGACGATTAATGGTATATTTTTTCACGAATGGATTTTGCACCTAGAATTATGTAGAAGGGGAGCACCACTTCCACTTGTCACAATGGACGAAAGCACCCTGACGGGCTTAATTCTAAATGCGTTCATAAAAATTTCAATTCATATGCATTAAGTAAATGTTTAATATTCGAATGCTGTTACACTCGTATGTCAGTTTCAGTGTATGTCACTAATTTTCAAAAACTATAGACTACTAGATCACGCGGATAGCTATACGAAAATTTTTCGTTCTGCGCATCTACGTCACAATAGACCTATAGTATAAGGGTAGTATACGAGAATTGTTAAGTTCACGAACAAATTTGTAACGAAAAGTGTAATTGCTGTTTAGACGGCCGCACATTTTGTATATTCTGAGGTTGTTAAGTTAAATGCCGAATGGAAACGCCGGAAAAATTATTGTTCAGCCGTAATACAAATTATTTTGTCGCATGGATTTTTTTCGATTTTGTAGAAAAAAAAAACAAATTCATATACAAATTAAACAAAAAGAGCCCTCGCAAGAAACATTCCTTTATCCCTTGTTATACAGGGTGTCGAGAAAGTATCGGATAAACACAGTAGAAATTTTTCCTCAAGTTTTCTGGTAACATTATGCAAATATTGCCAAAAAAGATATGATCCTAAGGCTGTGCGCCAATTTTTAAAATAATCTTACAAGCACCTACCTCACTTTGGTGTGCGTTCTGTACACCTTTTATTGGAAACAACATTGGAAATAAATTTCTTGTGCGTTTGTTCGGCTGTTTGCGGACACCCTTTGTATAATAATCATTTTAAAGAAAAAAACATTCTTATATGTATCTGTTATACAGGATGTCCGGAAACTTCCGCATAAACGCACCGGATTGTGATTCCTCATGTAATTTCCAACAAAAAAGTTGTGAGGAATATACCCCCAATTCTTAACACTTTAGCTGCTTTTACATATTTCATTGTTATTGCTTTTAAATGATTTAACGGAGAGTGCTCAATGCAAAAAAAAAACATATTGGTCAACCCGCTCAAATGAATTGCTATTTTAAATTTATAATCTAAAATAATGGATTATGACGTAATTTTATGCAGTTTTCATATCTTTTTGTAGGTGCTTTCTTCTATTTCTTTATTTAGTTTCCTGATTAAAAAAATAACATTGTCGCTCGAAAGAACAATTTTTTAACCTTAATATTACAATGAATATGGGTAGATTGGTCAATATCCTTTTATAGTAGTATAATACAATTGGCTCAAAAAAGACCCAAACTCAAACGTTCAAAACAAAAAGATATTTTTGATGCCAAATTATTCAATACACTGCCAAGTATACACAGTAAAAAGTTACACTAAATTGCGTCATGGGTTAATGGGGGAAAGGGTGACAAAGACGTAAAAATTCAGGTTTTTTGCAAATATCTGGAAAACTGTGAGTCTGACCGCAAAACGTTTCGAGTACGAAATTAAGTACATAAAATTATAGCACTATGAGTGTACACCATATACCCAGACCTAAACTGCGCGTAAAACCGAAAAAATTCAATTTCATTTTTCCAAGGGGGAAAGGGGAAGATGGGTCGAATTCGCATACATATTTAATATCTTATAAAAGCATCCAGCAGCTATTATTTGCTATAAATTTGAAGTTTTTCGCGAAATTCTATCAAAAGATATGACGGAAAATTGCTTTGTAGTGGATGTAGAGTAGGGGTAGTCAGACCTTCTCCACTTTCCACAACGTCAAGCATATGTCACAATTAGGCATTGATGAAAATTTAAGGTCGCGAGCGATATTCTTTCGAAAAATATGGCCGAATTAACTATCCCAGAGGGGTCATTTGTATGGGAGGTAGGGGAACCCTTTTGGACCGATTAGGCGCATTTTCAATACCATCCAAGCTTTTACCAAAACAATCGTCTGGCCAAAATTTAAAAAGGCTAACTTCATTATTTCGGGAGTTATCGTGCGAACTGACAGACACACGGACGGACATGGCTTATTCGAATCAGGGACTGACCCTGATCATTTATTTATATCATTTGTCATACCTCCGGTGGCTCCTTTGAGGTGTTGCATAAATCGTCGCAACAAAAACAATATACCCTATACCATCTTATGGGTATAGAGTATACAAATATTTATCCTTTAGAACGTCATTATAACAGCTAATTGTAGTATTCTTCACGTATATTCAAAAGTTTGTACATACGAAAGTGTACTCTACAAGTGTCAAAAAAAATGGCTTGGAAGCTTAATGGTGCCAGTTCTAAGGCTATTTCCGAATATTTATATTGAGTAACGTGTACTAGCAACCTTTAAACCCCATTTTTCGTACTTGTAAGACACGCTCTGGTACACAATTTTGGATATACATTGACATAACTGCAATTAACTGTTATAAACGCGTTTTACGAGATAAATCTATTTTTTTCTATTTTCGACAGAATTAAGAAGTGAATAAATGTAAAATTTGTTAGATTTTTGGTTCACTTTGAATGCGGGGTACCCATCGTTTTTAACGGATGGTAATAATTTTTTGGTGTTGAGCATAATTGGGCTTGGACTAGGCACCACACCAAATTTGATCTGCCTGGCCCAATTTAAAAAGAAGCTACAAGCATGCCTTTTTGTAAAATGGTAGGAGGAGTGAGGGGACTGTAAATGGTCGGAGCCATTCAACTTTTGGTTCAAATCATATGCATTTTGTTAGCAATATGTGGACAAAATTTTATGACTCTAGGTCTATTCTATCAAGAGTTACAGTGCAAAATGTAACACTCAAATGTAAATTCACTATTATACTTTTGGGTCTAGCGTATAATTTTCTGAGGAAATGTATAGAGTATTCTATATCATTACAAACGTAATTTTATGTATTTCATTTCGTACTCAAGACGTTTTGCGGCCCGACACATAGTTTTCGAGATTTTTGCAAAAAACTGAATTTTCACCCTTTTGCGAATGAATCAGAATTTTGTATCTTTGGTCTAGTGTGACGCCACAGCACGATAGCCGACTGTCAAATTCGTATCGGATGGAATAACATTCCTGCGCAATGCATGATCTAGTAGTCTATCGTTTTTGACTAATTTTTATTTAAAGTAAACCAAAACATGGAAAAAGTGTTTTAAAGTTTATGTAAACTGCAGTTTACAATGGGAATGAAAGGGTTAATAGAATAGACAGACGATACCGTTCCGTGATTGTGAACATAATTCTAAATCAATTTCCATCAACATTAGGCGTTCCTCAGGAATCATACGTTTTTATTTTTTTTTAGATATTCAGAAACTATTTAAATCCCCTATGTAATTAGAGCGGATGAAATCAATTTTATTTGTGCACCAATTTCAACAAAATTACACACAAACGTGTTTTTCTTGATGACACAAAACATATCTAAGAATTGATCAAATCTGACCATGGGGTCATGGGGTGGCCGTACAAACCCAACCCCCATTTTGGTTCTTCAAAGAAACATTTTTTGCACCAATTTCAAAAAAACTGGAATTAATGTGTCTTTACCAAAGCAACATAAAAGTTAAAAACGATTGGAATCGTACTGTGGAGTCATGCTCCGCAACCCCAATAATATTTTCCGAGTAAATATTTTTGTTTGCCCACTTATTTCAACCAAGCCCAAAACTTTTGTCAAGGCGGAAGAAAAAGAATGACGAGGGGGATTAAATACAAGTCATAGGTACGCCCGAAAAAACTTTTAGCCCAAGGAGAGCGAAGGGTATTCAAATTTCGGCCGCGCCCGAAATAAGCCTCGGCCCCCGGGGGTTGGCGAGCGTAGCGAGCAGGGGGCGAAGCCCCTTGTTTTATTATTTATTATTATTATCAAAAATTGCTTGCTTGAATAGAAAAATCTGTTTAGCGAATATTTAATTGAAAAAAAAAAATAATATATGTGCATTAAAAAAATATATTTAAAAAAATATTACTGCAATTAAAATTATATAAAACAATAAAACATCACACACATCATCATTCCTAGAAAGAATAGTTATTGAAAAGTTTATAATCAAAAAAAAAATAAACATAACATTTTTGGACTCAGTACATTCTTACATGGAATGTGATTTCGAAGAGGAAAGGACAAAGCCCTATGAAACATGTGAAATTAAGTTTGGAGATTATACGTTTATAGCTCTCTTTTGCTGAATTTAAGGATTTTTATTTTTAGCCTGTTAACAATTTCTCCTTCTTCGTCTACGTTCCGGCTTTTCATTATGAAAACCCTTAATGTTTTCAAATCAGCAATCTGATTTGAAAACATTAAGGGTTTTCATAATGAAAAGCCGGAACGTAGACGAAGAAGGAGAAATTGTTAACAGGCTAAAAATAAAAATCCTTAAATTCAGCAAAAGAGAGCTATAAACGTATTAATACGTATTATATGTATTTAAATGCTGGGGAATATATTGACCGTTGACAAATGGGTAAAACATGTCTTCAGGAACTAAATTAATTTGCAAGAAATGCAATAAGGCATCTCTGAAAAAAATTCAATCGGTTACCAAAACCAGCTATTTCCTAAAGGGAGTATTTAAAAAAAAACTCAAATTTAATATATTGATGAAAATCAACTTTAAATATCTTAAATTACATTTTTGTGAAATTTAGAATATATTAAAACGATTATCCTAAGGTTAAGGTCTGAAAATATTTAAAGCGTATGATTTCATGAGTCACTTGCATACACAAATCCCCCCAACCAATTTTGCGTTCTTTATAAGGAAAAATGTAGCTGTAGAACAAAAATGGTACCTAGACATAGCTTTTTTCAACATGTTTATTTAATTTCTATTTTAAAATAAAAAAAAAAACACAAAAAGCCAGTAAACAGAAATAATTTTCAAGATCTAAAAACATTGAGCAGGAATATAATATACAACGTTACTGAATTTGAAGCATACCGAACGACATAACATCCCTTTTCAAGAATACGTCCCCGGCTCTCGTTTTCTTTTCTACGCATGTCCAGGACTTGTCAATCAAAGGACTTCGCATTGAACGAAAAAACACATCGAGCGAACAAAGTTTTCCAGTTCCTTGAAGAACTCGTACGAAAAGATTCTTTTCGTGAATGTTGACAAAGTGAAACGCTAAAACTTCCATAAAAATATCAAAATGCGTGTCCTTCAAACACTCGACTGGCTAAAGACGACGGTCATGACACCGCTGACACCCAAGCATTTAAGGATTTCCGCAATATTGATCGCACTTTATCAAGTGGTAAGTACCTACTTGTACTCTAACTCTACACTCATGTCCTAAATGCATGCATAATTGAATTTTTTCGTCTCTATATGCAGCTCGTTGCACACGTTATCCTGTTTGTGATGCTAATGGGCTTGGCTCATGCCGAAGAAATGAAAACGATTTTGGGCATTGACATTGCCGACCAGAAGGAACGTGAAGATTACTATGAAGTGATTACTAATGCCAAAGGAGAGTCTCTGAATCAGATTCGATTTAAATCAGCCTCACATTTGGCATCGTTCACGTTGCTGATTTTGTATATTGGTACGGTGGTTGCATCGGTGAATCTGTTCAGTTCGTTGGGATTGTTTATTGGCATCTTTAAGAATAAGACGGAACTTATGTTGCCGTGGCTTGTGCTGGACATGTTGGGAGTCGTTGTCATATCGGGAATTATGGTGTTTGTGGCAAATGGAACGGTTGTGGGCTTTGTCGGCGGCCGATGGCAATATGGTCAGTATTTGTATTAAAAAGGAAAATTTTGATTTTTAATTTACATATTTAATATTTTTTACAGTATCAGTTTGTATTGCATTCATCCTCTTCGACATTATCATCTGGTATACAATCTACAGCTACTACATCAGCATAAGACAAATTCGAAAGCTTACAGAAATTGCTACTGTGGCAATCCCGTGCCCAGCACCAGGAACGGTAATTATTTCACCATTATAATTCCATTTTTAAGAAAATATATTTAATAAAATTATTTAATCATCGATTTTCATCAGGTTCCCTACCACTACAGAAAGGAAAATATGTATCTAGGAAGTGGTGGATACAAACACGTTCTAGCCGATTGTGACCCCAATTATCAAGCTTAAAAAGGTTTTTTTTTATCAATTTATGAGAAGAATCATATGAAACTTAATCAATCAATTAGCAAAAAAAGGGTCATAATAGATGATATTTTGAGTTGCCTGTGCGACAAATACATAATAATTTCTGGTAGATTGACTGTAGATAGGGCAGAATTCATAGTCCTCAATTATACTTGGAAACAATGGGTGAGGTTACGAAACAAAACTGTTGCATATGTTCCGCAAACTTTGCCGTATTGCAAAGAGCTTTTTATTTTGTTCTCTAAACGGCATAGGGTCGGATCAGATTTGGTCTTCCTACAGCCATCTCGCGGAAAGTGAAAAATGTGATAATTGACACTTATCAGGTGATTTTCAGCTTCAAACGAGATTCAGTTGAATTAATTTTTGAGTTTAAATATTTTAATAAATAAGGCCGGAAATGTACGGTTCAGGCAAGTAATAATCCGCAAGGTGGCTGTTAGGGGATCTGTTTGTAATTGAAGTTTCTGATACGTAACGGTCGGTAGAATTGAAAGGCAACTGAACATGTTTGCGGTACATACGAAACTGTTTTGTTTCGTAACCTCACGCAATGATAGTCGTCGTTCATATTTTAAAAATAAATTTGTTGATAGATTTTTTAATACTTGATTTCCTTAGTAACTAAGCTCCTGAAGTAATTTTTTTTTAATAAGGCAATGCTATGCTCCTTGAGAGTACATCTTCCTAATTGCTTAAGGGAATCCTTATTTCTTTAGTGACCACTATGAACTCCGCCCTAAGGCCGCGTGCATACTGAAGGCGTATTGGAGCGTAGCGTAGCGTAAAACCTGTCGCCCAATAGAAGCGATGTATAGGGCGACAGGTTTTACGCTACGCTCCAATACACCTTTGCGTGCGGCATAAAACTAACTTTTTATTAGAAGGCCAAACTGAACGGTGAATAATATACATAAGTGAACAGGATTAACAAATTGTGGCCTTTTTAAACGTTCTGCTATATATTCGTACGTACATTATGAGTAGTTATGCCACGCAGAGAGTTTTTTTTCCAATATGATGAGTTTGGCTAATATCTGACCCACCACAAACGTTAAAAAATCCAATCAAATGTATTTAGAAAAAACATAATTAACAATGTAATGTATATTTATAATAATATATAAATTGCGATACTCTTTCTCTTTGTGTAGCACAATCTTATTAATCAAAGAATTTAATGAAACTTGTATGCATTTGTTTAAATAAGTCATAATGTATAGTTGATTTTGTAATAGAATATCTAATAGGTGAAATAATCTCAATATATTGTTTTAGTATTAAAATTATGGTCATATTTTATTGTAATATAAAATTATCAAACTCAAAAATCCGTCAAACGGGATTTTCCAATCTTCGGCACAACTAAATTATGTATTTGAAAATTGGTGGCTCGTTCATGGATTTCATAGAAATAAGGAGTCAAAATTAGTCAGAAAAATTTTGAATGACAAATTTCGGTTCCTACACGGAGACAAAAAATGGAGTGAAAGGTAATAAAAAATATTGTATTTGTAATGATTTTTGATCCTACTGTAACTGAGTAAAAGTTATTACATCTGTAATGAAAAATGTCATTGCACTGTAATAAAATTAACAATTGGTTGGTTTGGTAATAAAATTTGCCAGGAACATAATTAGGCGATAATAGACAAAATACAAAAAGTGATTTTTTTATTTTTTCCTTTTTTTATTTTTAACTTTTTTTTTTATTTTCTACTTCTATTTTAACCTTAACTTCTTTTTCCCTATTTTAAATTTACCTTTTTACAATTTGCTTTTACTGGGAATTGAACCGGGGACCTATCGTTTCGTAGTCCTACGTCCTACACCTAAGCTATCTACGATTACAAGCTATGCGAATAAATTAGTCGTCTTATTTTTTGACAGTTTCAGAATTATTACGCGCTCTTGATGAAAACTATTACACAATGCAATAATTATTATTACAGACAGTGGTGAAAGTTACCATAAACACAATAAATGTTACTATCCATATAAATATCATGCAATGATTTTTGTCATTACACTGCAATCATTTTTACAATAGGCCAGCACCAGTAAAAACAACTGAATTGTAATCAATTTCACTACATTTTAATAACTTTCGCTACAAATTTAGTGAAATTGTATGTTGTGAATTTCATTGTATGATTTTGTTGAATTAATTGAAAATTTTTTCTCCGTGTATACCATTATAAATTTTTCT
Organism: Microchrysa polita; assembly: GCA_949715475.1. NCBI lineage: Eukaryota > Metazoa > Arthropoda > Insecta > Diptera > Stratiomyidae > Microchrysa > Microchrysa polita. The sequence goes on from CATIXY010000010.1 coordinate 27,116, forward strand.
ATTCCATAACCAGATATACATGCTCAAACAGGGAGACACAAAACGCCTTTTCCATGCACTCAGGGGTCATGGGGTGGAATTCAGGAAAACGTACCAATTTTTAAGTGCTGAATAAGTTTTGCTGATTGACCGAGCAAAAAGTGCCAAAATGGTCAGAACGCAAAATGACCTAGTGAGCATATAAATTTACAGTGGCGCAACCAGGATCTTGTCCTGGAGGGAGCTATGGCTATCCACATTAGTAGAAATTTGAGTTTCCCTCCGCAAGTAGGATTACGGTGCTATATTTTCCCGGGATGACGCTATACAGTGGTGCTTTGCTCCCATCACAGCCATGTCTATTTTTATGTAAATTTTTTCATAGCTTATAGAGTCAGCACGTTGTACCAACCGTCGTATGAGCTTTCAATTTGAACAAAGTAAATTTTTGTTGTACGGCGCTTGCGGTTATGTCTTAGGACGTTATCTCACTACGTTTTGCGAGTAACTTTAAGGGGCTTTGAAACAGGGCTCAGAGCAATTAGAGCAGAATTTATGAATGTCGGTGATACAAGTGAAAAATAGGAATTTAGGAACACACAAAAAAAAGGGGCAATGGGTCAATGTCGTTCCAATATGGCTCCAGGGAAGCTTATCTTCTCAGTTGAAATTACTGTGGTAGCACGGACTCTATTTCGCAAAGAAACAAATTGATTGAGGATGTAGTAGATAATATTTGTACAACAATAATTTTAATTAGGCTTCAAATATTTAACGAAATGATGGAAAGAATTGATCCATTCTTACATATTTTAAGTGTCATTAAGAGAAACACATTTGTGTGAAATTTGGTTGAAATCGATGCACGAAAAAAAAAATTTTTTCTCAGAAGAACCTAATTTGGGGGGTTGGGTTTGTATGGCAGCCCCATGACTTCATAGTTCGATTTGATCGATTCTCACATATCTTGTGTGTCATCAATAGAATTACATTTGTGTGGAATTTGGTTCAAATCGGTGCACAAATAAAAAAGTTTTTCTTAGAAGAACCTAATTTGGGGGGTTAGGTTTGTATGGCAGCCCCATGACCCCATGGTCCGATTTTACCGATTCAAACATACAAACTGCCTGCAGCGAAAAGAAGCATTTGTGTAAAATTGCAGCTTCATAGCTTTTAAATTGGCCGAGTAAAACGCGTAGCAACAGACGGACAGACGGACAGACAGACGGACATCGCCCAATCGACTCCCCTTGTTATGCTGATCATATATGTATACTTTTTATATGGAGATGCTTCCTTCAATGCGTTACAAACTTCATGACAAAGTTAATATACCCTTCGATGACTCTACGAGCGAAGGGTATAAAAAAACATAAGAAACAAACAAATAATTTTCTCCACCACATTTGGTAATCTCATGTACTAGGTTTATCACGTGCTTACTACACTAGATGTACACTGAAAAAAATGGTTTAGACTTTTTATCTAAAGTGAAGTAGTTGACTTAAATTTAGATAGTTTTACCAAAGAAATAGCTGATTTATCTAATCTTCGTAGCGGAAAATACTATTAAATTCGTTAATTTAACCACGCAAGATTAGAAGAAAAAGTTTAGTCAATTCTTCCACAAAAGTTGTTGATTGTACTATTCAAATATAAAATTTAACTACAAACAATCGTTCTTTTTTCTTCAACACAATTTAGCTATCCAACATTTAACAATTTATAGATAATGAATAGCTGTCTTTACAAATGAATTAATTGAATTTGCAAATATAGTAGATGTTTCAACTAATGAGGAATAGAAAAATTATCAATATCTTCGTAACTGTTTCAACTACATAGAATCATAAGCTGAAAATCAACGCGAACTTTAGTTGAATTCGACTATTTCTTTAGATAACCATTCTAATTTTTTTTCTCTGTGTATACATATGTATGTAGCTGTTTTCATCAAGTTAGTCATGTCCCAAAAATATCCAGGTCAGACGCACATCATTTCCATTTGTTTTTAAATGACTGATGGATAACACTTACAACTTTCTTTCACACAACCGAATAGTGTAACTAAACCGAAATTTCAAGGGCAGATTAACAATAAAAGAAAAACAATAATAAAAACAAACACATAATTTCGTAACAACCATTGTAAACAAAAATTTGATATGATAATAATATTGATACCATATCCATCACATGTCTATCTGGAGGTGACAAAGCACATCTTTTTTATGATATTATGACTAGACGCCAGATGGACGGTTTCGGGCTCACTATTCACAGATTCAAAAACAATACTTGAAAAAATATGTTTAGCACAGATTCGCAATAATGCTTGAGGCGACGGATCACAAAATTGTTGTCTCAAAGTTACGTTTGCAAATTAGGTAAAAATATGTATAACTGAAAAGTTAAGTCCCATCTAGATTAGTCGCCAAATGGCTGCGCGTCCAAAAACTGGCATCGCGTACAGCTGGCTGGCTGCTACTTAACATTCACACTATAGCAGCGAAACGGAGACAGAAAATGACATAACCAAAATTTCATTTTGGTGATTTTTTAAAATTTAATTATCGAAATCGGACTCTGCGCGTTTGAATTATTACACGGCCATTCAAGAATTATTCAATTTCACACAAAAGAACGAACAAAAGTTGCAAAATTGTCACTTTGAATTTGACAAGCGGTTGTCAAAGCGGTCGGTTGAGTTGCCATATTTAATATCAAAACTGGACGCACAGCCAAATGGCGACTAGTTTGGATGAAACGACAGCAGCCATTTGGCTACACGTGACGCCATTTGGCGACTAATCTAGATGGACCTTTGGAGTTATCAAATGATCAAGGTCAAAAAGAGGGGTCCCAGCAATAAACCAGCAAAATGGGGCTGTGTAGGGATTTCTTTTCCTGCTTATTTCTAAGAGAAAAAAAAATCCCGAAAAATATGTATTTTTGACGCAAGCTTTAAAATATTACGCACAGCGACCATTCTGAATTCTTACCTAAGATCAAGAAAATATACCAGGATAGAGCATGTGGTGATACCATAAAGTAAGTACAGGCATACCTCGACTTAGGACGCTAAATTGGTTCCAGGAAAATGCGTCCTAAGTCGAAAACGTTGTAAGTCGAATAACCATATTGCACGTAGGCAAGAATACGGTCAAAACTCGGAACTTTTTAGTTAATAGAGAGTTTTAGCAAGTCGTATGGAATAAAACGACATAATTTGACATTCCATATAAAAATTCGCTTGCTTACCGTATACGAAACGAAATATCTTAATTTTGCATGTCCCAAGTAGGCATGGGTGTATTTCCGTATATTTGATTCTCTGGAAACAGTCGAAATTGGCGAAATAATTTGTCGTTTTTTACACCTATGCCTACTTAGGATATGCAAAATTAAAATATTTTGTTTCGTATACGGTAAGCAAGCGAATTTTTATATGGAATGTCAAATTATGTCGTTTTATTCCATACGACTTGCTAAAACTCTCTAATGATACAGTGTTTTAAGAAAAAAAAAACATTTAAAATAAATATGCATGTACACATCAACATTAACTAATTTGCGTAATATTTTGCATATCCCTACTAGGGCTGTCTTTTGGGAACTGGCGAAGACGTCCGTCGGGCCAATTTTTGTTGTGAAAGTATTAATGCAGAATTCTCTTTTCCTATCTAACAATTTAATTTAGAAAACACTAGTATAGAACACTTCTTATTATTTGTTAAGGTAATCGTTTTATATTTCAAGAAAAAATCTCATTCTCATCACCATGGCTTAAAATATGAATGCAAAATTGTGCAATTAGCATTTTAGTTCAAGCTCCAGGTAAAAGTCAACACCATTGTAAAAGATAAATCCCACCTAGTGAAAAAAAATCAGGCAGCATACAATCATTCAAACTCTATAATACAGGGTGTCCGGAAACTGCCGCATAAACGCACCGGATTATGATTCCTCAGTTGATTTCCAGCAAAAAAGTTGTACGAAACATACCCCCTCAGCTTAACCCTTAAGCTGCCACAGGCATTTAAAGATTTTTGAAAAAATCATTTTCTTGCACGACTTAAAGCCTAATATCTCCAAAGATAGACAGGCTAGAATAGTGAAATAAAACCCAACAAATTTACCTATAAAATAAAACTAACCACACTAAAATCGGATAAGAGGTTTGATTTTTACAGAGCTTCAAAGTCAAATTTGCGTGATTTGACCCAAAAACAATATGTTTTTCCATCTCAATTTTCTCCAACTTCTGCCAAGGTGAGGTGCTTGTACGATTCTTTTAAAAATTGGCGCATAGTCTTACGATCATATTTTTCCTACATCATTTTAATCTAGCTCCATTAGTTCTAACAGTTTTCATACGTTATGTGTAGAAAACTAGGGTTAATTTGAGCTCGAACTCAATTCAATCTAATTTACACTGCCCCTAAAGATCTGCAATTGGTAAAATCTATTCGAAGTATGTCGAAATCGAGCCAAAATTAACCATAGTTTTCTGCACTTAAGGTACTAAAACTGTTAGAAATAATGGAGCTAGCATAAAATGATGTAAGAAGATATGATCGTAAGACTATGCGCCAATTTTTAAAAGAATCGTAGAAGCACCTCACCTTGGCAGAAGATGGAGAAAATTGAGATAGAAAAAAATATTGATTTCGAGTCAAATCACCCAAATTTGATTTTGAAGCTCTATAAAAACCAAACCTCTTATTCGATTTTAGTGTGGTTAGTTTTATTTTTCAGGTAAATTTGTTGGCTGTAATAATCATTTCATTTCACTATTCTAGCTGGTCTAGCTTTGGAGAGATTAGGCTTTAAGTCGTGCGAGAAAATGATTTTTTCAAAAATCTTTAAATGCCTGTGGCAGCTAAAGGGTTAAGCTGAGGTACAACTTTTTTGCAGGAAATCAACTGAGGAATCATAATCCGTTGCGTTTATGCGGCAGTTTCCGGACACCCTGTATAAAAGGAGTTCAAAATAAATTACCATTTGGCAAATAGAGGTCGATTTCAACTCTATTGCAGAAGGTCTGTACAAACGTTCAGTAAAATCTAAAGGTGATACGGATGAGTAAAATATAACTTCATACTATTCGACAGATACTTAATTTATGAAAAATGATTCGAATTTCTAAAAAACGGTAGAAAATTTTGCAGAGAGTAGTAGATTTCTTACATTTAAAGAAACTGTTCCTCATTCCATCCATAAGTTGGAAATTTCTGTGTACAAATTATATTTTTTATAAATATAATTGAAGGGACTCTATAGAGTACCTGCCTAAAAATGGTTAAATATAAATTGAAATATTTCTTTTATGTCGTATCTCAGGCCGCTATAATTTAAGTCAGAAAAATTAAATTCAATAACAATTCATAATTTTATCGCTACCAATTCAAGGACGTACACTACCAAGTCGGTTTTACGACGTGCTAAAAGTGATTTCTTCTATTTTCGTGTCAGTTAAGTTTTAGCTCACATTCGAAGGGTGGAAGCACCTTATACATACTTACAAAGTTATATTTTGCCTAGCTAATATCTTTATGTTGTTATATGGGATATTGTTTAGTTTAGACTGCAACCACACGGTCCGGTTCGGTGAACCCGGACAATGCGGGGCCGGCATTAGATGTATGCTCCATTTTCCGGCATACAGTGCTCTGCGTTCCAAAAACATTTAGTTCTTAAGTGTTATTGATTGATCTGTTTGCCGCCGCCACAGAATTTTTTGATAGGCTCGCCTAATCCTTTACACTAGCGTTTAAATTAACTTCTGTAAAAAATCCTTAACAAAACAGCCTTTTCAACAAAATTCCTTCTTCAAAATCAGCTCCAGAAATAAATTAGAAACTTTATGCACAAGGAAAGTAAAGTAAAAACAGAAATGAAAATGGAAAATTCAGTCTTACACTTGTGTTTTTATAAGAATCTTTTTTTTAAATCGCGTTGTAAGTCGAAACAAAAATTGTTGTAACTCGAGTCTTGGTCTACATTTTTCATGCGTTGTAAGTCGAAATGTCCTAAGTCGAAGCGTCCTAAGTCGAGGGATACCTGTAATTGGAATAGAGATGGAACTCCATATAACATTAAAATCTACTGAAAAACATTTTATCTTTAAGTGTGTGCTGTAAGTAACGTGCAGGGACGTAGCCAGGGGAGGGGTCCATGGGGTCCGGACCCCTCCCGAAATGTTTTCAATGAGCTTTGAAATTTCAGTGATGATAACATAAAAAGTGTTATAATGCACATGTCAAAACGTTCGGTTAGCTGGAAATACGTTTTCTAGGGGATATTGGTTATGAATCACGTTAGAAGCAATAGCTGCAAAGAAGTCAACGTGTGTTAGAAATTAGGAATGAGTTTATTTGAGTCACCGCGCAGTTAACATTAGATTTTCTTGTCCTAATTGGCTCTATCAATAAATGACCCCGTTTTGGAAAGTAACCTCTTCTCTCAGTTCTCTCACAGTTATTTTAGATATGCTAAAGTTGTTCCTTTGGCAGTGATAAATTTTGGTAAATTTGTACAATGCCCGGAGGACAAAACCGAGAATCCGATTTTGCTGAAAGTATTGGTTTTTCAGGTTCATGTTTTATCACTCAAGGTGTTTGATCGACCGCTGTTATTTCTAACCAACTGAAAAGAAAACGTTATGTGCGTTAATTTTTCCTCCAATTTGTTTAGTTCTCAAGTCTCCAAGTTTCTCTCTCTGATTAAATTAAAAAAGACCAAGATTCTAAAAAAATATATAAATTATTTTGACATCTTTAATGACACCAGCCCAGATCATTTTTCTCCGATTTGTTTAAAGAAATTTGCGCAGAAAAAAAATTAAATATCCACTTTCTTTGCTTATTTAACCAAGCACTCTATTCTCAACACTGGAATTTAAGCTATGTATGTCTTGCCTCGTGCCAACACTTAAAAATGGCGACAAAGCTGAGACTGAAAATTATCTACGAACTAGCATTCCCTCGCCAATCCTTCAATTTTGACCTGGAGGATGACCAGTGTTACATCCTTTACACCTATAGTTCGACCACTAATAATTTTGGGTTTTCAGAGGTAAATCTACTACTACAAATCTTATTTTAAAATTACACCTTAAAGTCTCTCAAAAATTGGTCCCATTTTACCAAACCGATTCATAAATTTAAAGCTAACCATTTACTATAGTTAAACTAAAAAACTTTCACTTCGGTGGCCCCTCATTAACAGAATAACCAAAAAATAACTTTAACTAATTCAAATCAATTTCCACCAACATCAGGCATTCCTCAAAGATCAGAAACGTTGATCCACTTTTGTTTTAAATTTTTTTTAGATATTCAGAAACTACTTAAATCTCCTATGTAATTGGAGCGGATGAAATCAATCGGTATACATCGTATAAAAAGGCATGAATGGCAACAAATTTTGTTAGTGATGTATTTTTTCTTTATCATCAAAAACACAGTAAACAGTTCCTCACTAGCAACACAAAAAAAAATTATTTAAAATTAAATTTCTGAAATCGAAATTTGGACCCCTCCCGAAACAAATTCCTGGCTACGTCCCTGGTAACGTGTACAGACAGGAAGATATCTTCCTGTTTTCCAGTAGATTTTAATGTTATATGGGGTTCCTTGGCTGTTTTTTTCTTGTATTTTTTTCTGGTATTTTTTTCTTGTTTTTAGCAAATGATTTTTTCAGTGTAGTGACGTCACTTCATGAAATCACTTTAGTTTCTTTTACGCTTCAATTTGAAATCATATAGGATTCACCTACGTATGAGAGTATGAGTAAAGAAAAAAGGGGAAAGGAGCCTTGCGGCATTGGACCTATTATTAACAGCGGTTTTAAGTTAATTTTCGATCAATTTTTTAGTCTGATGCATACGTAAAAAACCGCGCGTAAACTGCTAAAACTTGTTATTAAGAAGAATAAACGAGCTTGCTTTATACCACACGCAAACGGTCATTTCGAATCCATTTTTTTTTATTTTCGTTATCTCAAAATCGACGAAAATGTATGAATTTGAGAGAACGAAGAATCCAAAAAATGGATTCGGACGCTTAGGATGCTGATACAACTCCGTGGGGATGGCGTATAAGGTAATGAAGGACGTATCGAAAACCGGTAACTTCAGAACGGGCAATTGGGGTATTTTCCGGTTATGACCGGAATTTCAATTTCTTTATACATATATTTTCAAAATAGCCCCAAACCCAAATATTTAAAAAAAATACACTTTTGATGCCCCAATGTTAAATACACTGCCCAATACACGCAGTAAGCAGTTACACTAATTTGCGTCGTGGGTTGAGGGGGAGAGGTGGCAAAGGGGTGAAAATACAGTTTTTTTTTATATCTCGAAACCTATGAGTCTGTCAGCAAAATGTCCTGAGGACACAAAATTCCCTTTGTAATGATATATAACACTCTAGACATTTTCTCAGAAAATTATACCCTAGAGACCCAAAAGTATTATAGTGAATTTACATGTTTTGAGTTGTACATTTCGCACAGTAACTCTTGATAGAATATACCTAGGGTCATAAGATCTTGCCCATATATTGCTAACAAAATTTATTTGTTTTGTGCCAAAAAGTGAAGTTAAGACCATTGATGCCCCCTCACTCCTCCTAAAATTTTTGAAAAAGGCATGCATATAGCTTTTTTTAAAATTGAGCCAGGCATATCAAATTTGGTGGTGTACCTAGTCCAAGTCCCATTATTCTCCCCGCCAAAAATTATTACCATCCTATTAAAGCTAAGGGTATACCCCTATACAAAGTGAACTGAAAATGACATTTTCTTCCTTGAATTTAGGCATCCTTGACTAAAGGTCGCTTTGAGATATTCAAGCTTGACAGTTATTCACTCAAAAAATTATTCCGTTACAGTAACAAAAAACACTAATTATTTTAACAGATTATTCTTTTGATTTCGAGCCTATAGAATATTCTGTTAGTTTAACTAAACCAATTATGTTACCAATACAGAAAAGTGATTTGTATTTGTAACGGAATTGACTGTATTTTTAACATATCACTTTGTTTACTTAACAGAATGTGACTCCCTAATTTTTGGAATATCAACATTATTTCCCATTTGAATAAAAAAAAACAAATTTTCATAGGGAAAGAACATTTAAGTCATAAATGAGTTTTGTATAACTAGCATTGACCTTTCTTATTGGCGTTGGCGACATTTAAATTACCTCTTAACGCTCTAAAATGCATAATAAATTACCTGCCTACAGCGGGATTCGATCCCGTGGCCCTATGATTTGTAGAAGAACGCCCTGCCTACTAGACTAACCAGACTATATAAGTGTGTTACTCAAATAGAGTATTTGTTAATACTGCCCTAGTTCTGTGATTTCAACAGAATCGTATGTTAAAGAAATTTGGAAAATACAAAACGATTCTGTTTGGCTAACAGAACAATACAATTTTTCACGGTAATTTCAATGTTAATAGAAATTTATGTTAAAGCAACAGAATTTACGTTAAAACTCTTAAGAAGACGTTTAATCAAATTTCCACCCGTCAATTAACAGAAATTCTGTTGATTGGAAAATTAAGTTCCACTTGAATAATCTAATTTGACTGTTGAACTAATAAATATTTTGTTACTACAACAGATTTCCCGGTTATTTTTTTAACAGAAAGATTATGTTAGTTCAACCACAAAAAATTCTCTCAGTGTACCGATGTTGAATATCGATGTTGAATGAATAGGAAATTTTGAATTTTGGTATGGCATGCACTTGGAAAATTTCGCTTAGCATGAAAACAGGGCAGAATATGGGTTTGATAAGCTAATTTGGATTTGGCTTCGGAATACATACCTACCATGTATAAAAATTATCATACATATTGATCGAGTAGAGCCGCCAAAGAAAACAGGACCACATAATGTACAAATTTGAATGCTTTCAGAATGATGATTGGTATATAAAAGATCACTTGCATACAAATGTACAAAGGAAAAAAAACAACCAAACCAAAGCGAAAATATCCATTAAAATATCCACAAAACTTATTGACAGTATGCTTAAAATTTATGATTTTCATTATAATGTATGTATTTCCAGGAAAAGAATCGTGACAATGCGTTAAGCATATTTTTTCCAGTCCATAACATAAACTCGAAGAAAACAGCTTCCATGTATGCATCGTTTTGCACATGTCAAAAGAAAATTATGCTTTATCCACACTTAATTAGATTAATGTGTGATTTATCGATTATTCTCGTATTTTGCGCGCATCTATATGAAAAGATTCAACATTCGAGAATTTATTTCGGTAGGACTCGTTCGTATAGCAGAAGTCAAATCTGTCTCATTTGATATCGTTGCAGGCATAAATTCATATAGCATTCCCGACAGCATGTGGTCATAAATAAAGGATCCGATTGCAATATGACTTGCCGGCATACGACAACCTGCTGTGATCTTATTAGTGCTGATATCGCACCTCGATCGTATGCAGACACACCTACGACGAAAGACACGATATGCGAAAATGGCCGTCGTATATATGGAACGTTATGTTTGTATTCTGTTCCCGATTTCAGCGAAGGCAACATAAATCTCAGGTGTCGGCGTAGTGCTTCCAGAGTAAAAGTGTGGTCAAGGAGCATCATATTGCATCCGTGTGTAAGTGACTTAAGTCGGTATTTAAACTTGCCAGTAAACGAAGAAATTGTGACAGTGATCGTGATTAGTCCTTTACTTTACCACATTAAAGTTTAAGGGCTTACTATTTTACTGAGCGTGCTGTTGATCTCAACACCTCAACAAAAAAACATTTAAGATCTTGGAAATCCACTAACACATCTGCGGCCTTAGTCCAATATGTTGGACTATCACGCCTGTTATTTATTTATTTTTACAAAATGAAGAATCGATCAGTAATAAATTAGATACAAAATTTTCAGAGCGATTTTTTTTTAAATGCACACCCGAAATTCATGTTAAACTGCTTGCTACTATCAAATCCTGCGGACTATAAGCAGGATCTGCAATAAACAACAATTTCTTGCCAACATTGTAACCAACCGCCACGCTGTCTACTCATAATACCTACACTCAAGTCTTGTATTATACTCGTCGTATATACATTTCAGCAAATTTCTCGCCTTTTAAGCAAAAGGACCCCTTGTTGGCCGCTCAAAGCTCCATTCATGGTCTCAAAGGGCAAGATTTCCGTCTTTCTGCCGCGGCCGTATAATTCGGACGGAGGACATCATTGTTCATACATATACGGATCGTGACAAAAAGTCTCTTCGAGGCATTGCTGAAAGGAAACTTTGCAGACAATGAGCCATAATTTGATTTTGCCTGTAACAAAGTGGAAAATTTGTGGGTGGCTTTTGAATTTGTATTGCATCAAATCTCGGGGATGAGTTGGGTTACGTATAGCGCGTCTGCTCATATTTGAATTATTTCACTCGCCGCCGAGGACAAATGGTAATAACTCATATATGGACTCAATGCAGGTTAATGTCCTGTTCGTGTCGTACGTCGAGATACGGGATGGAGACGAAAACACGATGAATGGGATATTGCGTTCGGGTGGAGGGTAAATATTCACTTTTGCACTGATAATTCGGTTTGAATGTTTGTCAAAAGTTTTTATTGATTCGGCGATATGGTCGCTTGACTAGTTGTTTGAAATGAAATGGTTCGTTGGGTTTGGATAATAGTATAAAGTCTCCATGCTCATTCATGTTGCCAATTGGGTGAGAATAAATAGAGCAAGCAAGTTTATCAAACCCGATCAAATTAACAACAATTGATACAGGCGGGGTTGTAATATCAATAATCAAATTATGTATACAACTTCGTTGATATGTAATCATATTTGCAGATATTGTGCAATCAGGCTCAATGTAGGTATCAGAGGCGTAAGGTATATGGTTCGCGCACCATATGCTGGCACACCGGCACTCTTAGGTTTTCCCCACAACCCATATGAAAAATCAGCCATTGGCCGTTTTTTTCAAACGCTGTTTTTATTTTAGGTTTTCTAGCACCTGTTCAATACCGGATTTCCACGCTCCTAGTACCTGTTCAGTGATATCTTTTCAGCTCTTCAAAACTGGGTCTTCTGCAGTTTTCGGTTTTTATACCCTTCGCTCGTAGAGTCAACGACAGCGCCCGCTCCAAGGAGGGGCAAGCCGGGCGGTCGCCCGGGGCGCAAGATTTTAGGGGCGGCTTTTTGGCTAAAACGAATAAAAAACTCATAAAGCCAAAAGGAAAAATTCATTATCAACTTCGATTTAGTGTCAAGGAAGCCATGGAAACTACAGATGAAATAAAAAGGGGTGAAACAAAATAAGTGAAGAAAGAAGCACAACAATTGCTTCTTTAGGAAACGCGTTAGTTTTTATATTTATCATCTATATCATTATTAGTTCTCTTTTGAAAGTTGTGTTTTAAGGATGCAAAGTCTATTGTAGGCTTTGAAGAGCCCACAATTGATACGAAGTACTGCATTTAGAATCTTAAAATAGTTATGCGTATTTGCCTAAACATTACATCTGTGATGCTTGCAAAGTTATGCGCCAATTAAGTTCTTCCTTAAAAAGAAACTTATTGGAGAATGGTCTGATTTCGTCCTCCAATAGAAAATTCCTCTTCTTTTCGTCAGAATTAGGGATTTGCTTGCATTTTCCCTAATTCTTGTCAAAGATAGGGGCTACCTGATTTTGAAGTGGCTTGATCTGCTATCCATTCTCATAAGGATAACTTTTGTGTTTCTAATATTTTCCGCTACATGTTCGTTATACGGATGATGCAGAAAATGTCGCTAGTGGCGATAAAAAGAAAGAAAAATTCGTCTTTCGAGAGCTAATAGCATAATGTTCCAAAGATCGGTCCAAGGTCGGATTGGATTCCTCCAACCACACGGCTAGCCAGGCGCGCACAGAGGATTTACGGGGCCCGGGGCATATAAATAAAAGTGGCCCATTTGAGAAAAAGAGCATTTGTCCTTGGAAACTCTTTAAATGTTGTTCCTACTACAGGATGCCAGGAGCGGCATTAGGGTAGATAGATAGATAGATCATTGTAGGCGCAGGTAATTTTCTATGCTTAAACATCACTAACACCTATAGAGGTCAATGGTGCACTGCGTGAGCATTTTTATTAAAAAAAAAACAATTGATGAAATCATTAATTTAATAAACGTTACAACAAGAACGCTATTCTCAATGTAAGAATGCAAAGAGCCAAAGTAGCACTTATCAAAGTTATTTTAAGTACGATGTTCTTAATTTTAGTAGAAAAACTGTAACGTCAAAATTATGTTTCAAAATACTTGGTTTAAGATCGATCCACACTTTTTAGTCATCAGTCGCAGTCACAGTAATTTCTTATACAAATTGACAGATTGTCAGTCAATCAATTAACTTGTATGGAAAATGACTGTGACTGATGACTGAAAAGAGTGGATCGACCTTCAATAGAGTTTTCGATTGATTTCACTCTACTTTTTTTCTCGGTGTAGGGGGCCCACTCAAGAAGTTGGCGGGAGGGCCCAGAGTGAAGTTGTTCCATCACTGCTGATGGCTTTGCGAAAATCGAAATTCTTGTCGCTTCATAAACGTTACTAAGACCGATTGTGCACTGATCCATAGGAGAGCAAAAGTCTAAAACCAAACCAGTAGAAAACGTTGAGAAATTTTGCTAGTTCGAGAGCATAGTTACAGATAAGACTACAATGAGTTAACAACAATCAGAGAGAGACTTGAATAAATATAAATTTATGGAAACTAAATAAGAAATAGTCATTTAAAAGGACTTCCATCGTTTTCAGTTTCTTGGTTAACACTTTCTCTATAAAACACATATAGTTCGAGGAGACTCAGATTTTAAGAGAAAACCGATTATTTAGATAAATTTCGGCAGAGTGTGCTGTTGATCTCAACACCTAAAATATATGAAGATCAGTGCCAATTTTAGATTTAGCAATTTTAATTGAAAAAGTAGGTCAAGGGAAATCCTATAGAGTCCTAGAAATGCTTTGAATAATAGTGCAGTTACTAGGTGATTTCAGATTGCAAAGTGTGGTGGAGAAAATTTTTTTTTGTTTCTTATGTTTTTTGGGGTGCTGAGCTCGAGTCCGGAGCTTCCCACCAAAATTTTGTAGCGGAACAGGGTCAAAACCGCGAAAAAAGCCAAAATTTTCGGAGTTTTCCCGTTTTTTTGGTTATAATTCCGAAAGTGTACATTTCTCCGAAAACCTGTCCATGAACATATTAGAGAAAACATAATTGCGGGTCTAACGCGCCCTTATCCATTAAAATGTGTTAAGCGGTATAGCTACAATTGATGCGTAATTTTTTAGTGTTTTTTACAATTTTGACACTGTTTTGCATCGAAATTTTGGTGGGAAGTTGCGGATTCAGGTTCTGCACCCCAAAATACATAATGTACAAGAAAAGTGCAACTTTTGCGACCAAAAAATGAAAAACCGTATAATCTCAAAATCTTATTCATAATATGGAACTATGTTAAAAATGGCAAATTTAAATTATCAATTGTAGTAATACCGCTTAACAGATTTTTAATATTTATGTCTCTTTGGACGCACAATTACGTTCTCTCCAAAATGTTCCTGGAGAGTTTTTCGTAGAAATAAATAGTTTCAGAGTTAGGGGCCAAATAACGGAAAAACAGCAAAAATTTTAGGGTTTTTCGCGATTTTGACCCTGTTCCGCAACGAAATGTTGGTGGGAAGCTCCGGATTCGAACTCAGCACCCCAAAAAACATAAGAAACAAAAAAAAAATTGTCTCCACCACATTTTGCAATCTGATGTACTAGGTTTATCACCTGGATACTACACTATAACGCAAAACAAGATAAATAGAGATTTAAATAAAATTGATCTGACATCAATTCGTGTAATAATTTTGCAGACGTATCCGCACTACGAGACCACTGTCCCTGCGGGGCCCTCTCCAACGCGGGGCCCGGGGCAAATTGCCCCTTTTGCCCCACCCTCTGTGCGCGCCTGCGGCTAGCAGTTGACCAAACCGCACAAATGACAAAATTTAAATCCCCATCGTCTCTGTCCATCCCAGGCGTGTGTTGTCCACAACTTTGATGTTTTGTGCGCGGTTTTGAATGGCCCGATTGTGGCCTAATATTTTTATTCAATCTCCTCCGGAGAAACAATAAGAAATACTAAATAATTAGTGCATAAATACTCAGCACATAAAAGCGTTAAACAAATCTTATATGAGAAATTTCTTGCCGAAATGCATCACCAACAAATTTTTTTCAGGCATTTTAGAAAACATGTATCCACATTTGGCAGCAATTAGCCCGGTCTCCTCGCGAATGGATTCATTGATTCATCTAGCATGGAGTGGGCCAAGGACAAGGTAGTTTCGATTTCAACAAGTTGAGGAAACACAGTACACATTGCCAGAGCCGCAATAGCAGTCTCCCTAATATGTTTCCGGACATGCTAATGTCGGGATTTGGCTAGGTTCCCCCGATTGAACTAGCTCTTACCTTATTCTCTATAACAACTCGCGAAATGAGCCACCAAAATTGAAACCACTGAAGAAATTCGTCCTCGAAGAGACCCCGCTAATTTATGCTTATCGGCCCCATCATTTTTGCATACCATTTTTGAGAGCGGATTTTTCTAAACTGTGTTGAATGTTTTTGTGGAAAGCAAATGTTCACATTAATTTTCAATCTCTTACTTTATTCCACACATCGGCAACGATGGCGAAGGCTATTGACTTGTAGGCAGGCTCTGTATTGAGTTGTAACTGTTTATTTCATATTGTTATATTTGACATTTCTCTTACAATCTATTACATACATTGGTGTAGTGTTCTATTACTAATTAATGTATAGTACTCTGCTTATACTAAGTAGGTTTAAGTTAACTTTATTAATACAATTCATTTATAATACAGGCTCGAAACGCAATTACCAGCCCACTAGGGAGGAAAGCTAAACACGGAGTAGCCTAAGTTGGACCTGCCTTAGTGACAGGGCATAGTAATTTTAAAGTGTATCTAACTAAGATGAAAATCGTGGAGAATGATGTATGCAGACTATGTCTGCCTAAGACGGCAGCACACATTGTGTGTGAGTGATCAGCACTAGGTACGAGGCTAGGATCCTAGGCAAATCCACAATAAGCTTAGCTTCAAAGACATGCTACACATCACACGGGACTCAGTGATGACTTCTGGAAATCACTGTAAGGGGACGAAAATGGACCCAAAAAGTAGTGGTCTGCTTCGATAAATCCCCAAATTACGTATACGAGTATGCGTCATTCTAAACTCCGCCAGGTTTCCGTATGACATCTGTATATTTTTTGCTGGCGGTGAATATGTGGCTGGGGAAATTCTATACTTATAGCTTTAATTTTGGAATTTAAAACAAACTCTCTAGAAGGCTTTGCTGAAGTGAGGTGAATTGCGCTTAAGAGTATGAATTGTGGCGAAACGGACTTGTACTACATACTCGGGGCTTTCTCAGTGGGTAGAGATTCTATTTTCTGAATTACTAAAGCGTTGGTTCGAATTCCACTGTGACTATGATTTTTGGGTTGATATGTGATCCTACGGCAGCCATCGTGGAACCGATAAGTTATAACGACCAAGGGCTGCTAAAATCACTCGATTTAAGAATAAAATGTCTCTTAAATTTCTTATACAACAACAACGACATAACATGTGTGCCATCTACTATCAATATGCCTGGTACTTTACCTAAGGGGTGGCTATTTGTCCACTCGCCCGGGGCGGCGAAAGTGCTAGAGCGGGTGCTGGTCAACGAAGGGTATATTAACTTTGTCATGAAGTTTGTAACGCATTGAAGGAAGCATCTAAGACCATATAATAAGTATACATATATGATCAGCATAACATGGGGAGTCGATTGGGCGATGTCCGTCTGTCTGTCTGTCCGTCTGTTGCTACGCGTTTTACTCGGCCAATTCAAAAGCTATGAAGCTGAAATTTTGCACAAATGCTTCCTTTTGCTGCAGGCAGTTCGTATGTTTGAATCGGTAAAATCGGAGCATGGGGTCATGGGGCTGCCATACAAACCTAACCCCCCAAATTAGGTTCTTCTAAGAAAAACTTTTCTATCTGTGCACTGATTTCAACCAAATGCCACACAAATGTATTTCTATTGATGACACACAGCATATGTGAGAATGGATCATATCGGACCATGGGGTCATGGGGCTGCCATACAAACCCAACCGGTTCTTCTGAGAGAAACTTTTTTATTTGTGCACCAATTGCATCCAAATTTCACACAAATGTATTTGATGATACAAAACATATGTAAGAATGGGTTAAATCGGAGCATAGGGTCATGGGACTGCCATACAAACCCAACCCCCCATTTTGGTTCTTCTCGGAAACATTTTTTTACACCAATTTGACAAAACCTTGAATTAATGTGTCTTAATCAAAGCAACAAAAAAGGTCAAAAGAAATGGGATCGAACTATGGGGCCATGCTCCCGCATCCCCAATAAAATTTTCTGAGTAAATATTTTTATTTGCCCACTTATTCCAACCAAACCCCACACAAATATTGTTTTGTCGACGCAACGGAACTTTCGTGGAGAAGAAAGGAAAAGGATGGGAGGGGGTTAAATACAAGTCGTAGGTACGTCCGAACAAACTTTTAGCCCGGAGGAGAGCGAAGGGTATCCAAATTTCGGCCGTGCCCGAAATTAGCCTCGGTCTCGTTTTTTCATTATTTGTTGTTACTTGAGCAAATCGGAATACCGAAACAGTAATTTCATAACGGTGCTTTATACGTACAACTCTGCAAAGTTGATAAAAGTTGCTTCAACATGTTGGCTTTGTAACAGTATATCATTTTTCACATTTATATTGCAGAATTTCAGGGAAACACGCATTTAATGGTAAAAATCATGACTTCAGTGGAATCGCTAACAATTTTCCCTTAACTCGAAAAGACAAACAAAGGCTATTATAATTCGGGATAGAGTTTCGCCACATTATTTTGACCAGAACTGTGAGATATTTTAAATTTTGTACATTGTTTGGCCCTCATTTTTAGACCAATTAAGTAAAATCGCGATGGTGGAAAACCAATTCTCCGATAGAGAGTTTGCCGATATGGTGTTTGTGTATGGAGGTGAAGAAGGAAATGGACTTGAAGCAGTTCGAGAGTATAGTCAACGATTCACACAGCGACAAATTCCAGGCAGACGTACCTTCGAAAGAACGTATCGGCTTCTTGGAGAGACAGCTCGAGCACCGTGGAATTCCTCAAGGGACAGTTTTGGGGCCCATACTATTCCTTATATACATAAACGATCTGTGCAACATGGAAATTAAAGCTCATATTGTCTCATTTGCCGATGACACATTGCTTCTTTTTAAAAGTTTAAGTTGGGAGGAAACAATAAAAATGGCTAATGAAGGTTTAGTGGCAGTAGCTGATTGGTTGACTAACCAGAAACTGCACCTAAACCTCCATAAAACAAAATGCATGTACTTTGAAAACTCGCCTGCACCAGTATCTAGAGACAATTCTGTAATTTGCGTTAAAGATTTTATTGTAGAAAAAGTCAGTGAAATTAAGTACCTAAGTGTAACTATTGATCCAGCTTTAAAATGGGATTCACACATCATCCAAATTTGCAAAAAATTGAGTAAAACACTGTACATGTTTCATTTGTTCCGATACGTGGTAAGTGACAACATTTTAAGAAATGTGTACTTTGCTATTTTTCAAAGTGTAGCACAATATGGCATAATCTCGTGGGGATCAACTTACACAACTGCACTTTCACCTCTCAACAATCTTCAAAGTCTCATTGTGAAAATATGTTAAAATCGAAGTAAGTTTTCATCTACAACCCAGGCTTTTGCTGTGCTTAAGGTTATGCACATCAGACAACTATATGCATATACATTATATAAGCACATGTATCAAAATCGTTCAAAATTTGCAATACATTCTACAGGATATCTCACTCGTCAAACAAACACATTGTCAGTTACCTATTAAATGCAGGATAAGTGTCATGCAAAAACATGCTAGCGCACTAGGCTCAAAAGCTTTTAATTTATTGCAGCCAAGTATTAAAAATAGATAGTCAGATACAAATTATAAAAAAATATTTAAAAAATTCGTTTTTACTACTCCAAATATATTTGCAGAAATTACAAAGATCCTCCAATAATTACTTTTTGTGTACATGGATTTTTATTGTTAAAAAAAATGAAATTTATTGTATTCTTACAACTTTATTTACCTATTAACAAACACCACTTTTCAGCTCTCACGCTCAAGCCCTTAAGGCTTTTGTGAGTTGCAAGGTATTCCAATTTGTTTTTTATTTTGATATGTCCAAATTATTATAAATGTAATTGAATATTGCAATAAAGTATAATAATAATAATAAAATAATAATAACATTCACGCTACGTCACTGTAGATTTTTTTAAGAATCACGATATTTGGCCAGACCGAGTATTGAACATTCGATTCACTAGTACTCTTTAGAACTTACCCAATCACGGGGAGGCAACTGAACGATCTCGTCTACGTAGCATGATGTTGGTTACCTTGTGAAATACTTATACATACACTGCGCGACAAATGCTGAGGTTCATGGATATTTTGGTTTAAAATCATATAATTTCTATGTACTCTGATCGGAAATAATTTTTAAATAATGCTCTCTCAGTTAACGGTTATTTTAGTAAATATTGCAATTCTATCAAACACCTCGCATGGCTAACGGAATTTTTTAAAATGAAAATCGCAATTTCCACTGCGACAATTATATAGGTTTACTTACTTTAAAGAGTTATCTCGTCCTGGTGAGAAGTGTTTGTGGAAACATTTTTTTCGCGTTAAACTCTGTGAGTCGTATAGTGGATAATGTCAAAAGGAAATCAATTTTCTGCCGAGGAAAAGGCGACAATTTCCATACTAAACCAAGAAGGATATTCAAACCGAAAAATTGCAATATGGATTCAGCGGAGCTCGAACGTTGTTAATAATTTTATACGAGATAGTGAAAATTATGGCCGACGATACGCAGGAGGTAAAAAAAAACGATTTCCGGTGCATTAAGGCGACATTTCTTAACCTTCAAGCGGGCGCGCACCATTTTGTGACATAAGCGGGCGCGCGGCGGTAATTTACCGCCCTCGTCTTTTCCCCTCCATTTGCGCTTAACAGTACAACTTCCATTCTTATAATTATGGTAAATTGAAAGAAGAGCATGTCCCAAATAAGTTATTATCATAAAAACTATTATCTGGTGAACAATAAAACAAGTTCTGCAGTGTTAGCGAAGCACGTCACTTCAGTGATATTACACAGAGCCCACACATTTTGAACACAACTATATACCAAAATATACCATCTCCGAACGTTTGATGACCGCTGGGAAGCTATGAAAGGTAAAATTTACCCAACATTTTATTGTATCGTATGTATGACAGTATGACTTAAGAATACATACTTCTCCCACCTCGATCCGGCCAACGGGAGAAAAGCTATGCGTCTTTATATTATCAGGGCGGTAAATTACCGCCCGCGCGCCCGCTTTAAGGTTAAGAGAAGCCTCGAATTCGTCCCTTACTGCGCGTAAGCTTGAGGAGATTTTGGTGTTATCAGCAAGTGTAAGGACCACCCAACGAGTTCTTCTTTTTGTTTGAAACGTTTACGGTTAAAGAAAAAAACAGCCTTAACCCCGCAACATCGCCTACAGCGCAGCGCCTGGAATTGCCTCAAGTTTCATGAACTGGACTTCACAATGGAGGCAGGTAATATTTACGGATGAAAAACGGTTTTGTGTGGACGGTCCAGATGGGTTCTACTACTATTATCATGATATTAGGAAGGAACCTATCGACCTGTCACGCCATCACTCCTGAATAGTTCCCGTTATGGTATGGGGAGCCATATTACATCATGGAACTATCGACCTGGTAATCCTTCGAGGTCGCCAAACGGGTTCATCTTATAAACAGCTCTTAGAAGAGGAAATCCATAAGATAAATGTCATGTACGGAGGCAATCCTTGGATATTGCAACATGATCTTGTCTCAATTCATACAGCGAGGGTAGTTAAATCATTTATTGTGGAGGAAAATGTGATTTTTTTCGACTGGGGCCCAACTCCCCTGGCATTAACACATTAGAAAACATTTGGGGGTGGCTTGTTCGGGAGGTATACAGTAGTGGTAAACAGTACAACCCTAAAGAAGAGTTAATTCATGGAATTAAGACAGCTGGGTCTAAAATACCGCTATCCGTGCTGCATTCTTTACACAATTCCCTACCTTGAAGGCTTTATAAAATTATAAATAAAAATGGCGGAAATACACACTATTAAATAACAAAAAAATGCTCTTGTTTTTTGTATTTCTCCTGCTTGACAATTTTCTGAAATATTTTTCAGCGAAAACGGTAAAATCGCCCCTGAACCTAAGCAATTGTCGCAGTGGAAATCGACTCTTTGAATGAAATCAATTACCTACTGTAATTTAAGGAAAATGTCCTGTGGGGACTCACTCCATCCATTTTATTTGTGATATTTAATAGTTTCGAAAATACAATTTCTTGAACCGCTAAGCTTTTTATTTACCTGGAAGGAAATATGTGTGAACCTAAGCATTTGTCGTGCAGTGTATATGTGCTTAAAATTCAATTAAAAGGCTTATCCTATTAATGCAACAGGACGTCCAATAAAACAATGCGCCTGTTCTGTACTCGGTTTTGTTTAGTTGTGTAATATAATTCGATTATCCTGCTAATTTAAAATGTATGTCCTATTAAAAATTTAACAATTGCTGGTCTTTGTGATTAAACTATTAAATTGTTTTAAATTTAGTTAATAGGAGTCCTATTAGGAGATTATGGGATATTTTTTTTCTGAGTGTGAAAATTATTGCACAAACACTAAAAAATGTATCTATCTGACTTAAGGCGACCATAAGTCGTTGCAACTAACTCAAGGAAATTTTTAGTAGAAGAAAATGTGGATTCGGTATTATTTATAATTTTTCACTAATTTAGCCATTCTTGTGTCAAACTCGCTTCAACTAACATCACCCATTCACACAAGTTTTGTTTTCGAAAATTGAACACGAAAAATATTAATTTGAATTGAAGTGAAATATGTACATATAAAACTCAAGGTAGGTTACGCCTATCCTGTGGGGAATTTAAAGTTCACTTGATTTCAAGGAAGGTTCATTAATTTGAGGTTGTCTTAAGTGAAGGAAGCGTTGTTGTTTCAATTTATTCAGTTCAACAACAAACATTCAGGCCCGTATTTATAAACATACCTTAACTCAAGGAGTCCTTGAGGATGCCGAAATTAAAAAAAAAACTTAAATGTCATTTTCCATACTTTTTTCATAGAAATCATTTATATTCACGAGTCAATGCATCCTTGATTTAGCCCTCCACCGAGCACGTGGGGTCTTTTGGGACCGCAGAGGGTATTTTTTATATATTACTTTTGAACGGTTTAGCCCATCCAGGTGAACTTGTAGGAGTCACCAAAAATTCTGCTCAGAAATATGATTGAAAAAAATCCCAATTCTTTTCAGAAAAAAAAGTTTTTAAAGCCAAAAGTACAAATTTGCAGGAACGGGCACGTGGGTTCTTCAAAGACCCCATGAGTACCAAGGCCTCAATTGTCCTGAATATCCCGGAAAGGAAACTCGGAGCCATACTTTATGTTGAGACATTTTTATCTCAACTGTCTCGATATCTTTACTATTCCGCCCCGGTCGTTTCATTGCGTATTTTCACACTGAGCTGTAGGTCGAGGTAAGCCTCATATAATACTTGGCTGCAATGAAAGTAAAGGAAGAGATTATACCATGGATCAACTGGTTAGAAATTATCCTGGCTTAAGAAATTCACGAAAACAGCTGCTAGCTTTGTTCTTTAATTGCTGCGATAGCTTCTCTTCAGATATAGGACGGAAAACACTCCTTGACTGTAGCAAATCTGAAAAAAAAAAATGATATCATTATTTTACCTCCCCTAACTCTTACCACAGCTTATTCTATGCCAAATAAAGTCGCAGGGGCACCTAGAAAAAGTTGAAAACAAGTTTACAGGCATTGGATATTTCACATTTATGAAATTTGTTCTAAAAGTTAGCCTTACTACTCTAGAAACAAAGTAGTCATTATCCTTGCATCCAAGGCAGAGGGACAAAACAGTAAAAACGTTGATCGCCATAGGCGCTTTAAATGTATACAGCTTACGGTATGTACCTACAACAATTTTTTTTAAATAATTGTCTTAAACATGTTCAATACATAACACAGTACTTATAAATTTGTTTTTTTTTTTGCAATTTGATACATGTTCAAGGATAAGTTCATTAAATTTTGGGGTCCAAAAAGACCCCACGTGCCCGTTCGCGTTGATCGCGGGATGTGCCTGGCGAAGGAGAAGAGGTTAAGGAGAAACTCAAGGAGACCTTGAAATTTTCTATAGTTAATCTCACATGAAGTCCATCTACCTTAAAATATTATATTTCAAGTCTATTGAAAAGTTAAGGTCTCCTTGAGGTTCGCCTTAAATCAGGGATGCATTGACTCCTGAATATAAATGATTTCTATGAAAAAGTATGGGAAGTGACATATAATTTTTTTAATTTTGGCACCCTTGGCTCAAGGTCTCCTTGAGTTAAGGTATGTTCATAAATACGGGTCTCAGTGTTCTACATTTTATTCTCTTATATTCTAAACGTCATGTGTCATTGAAATGTGTATACTGAATTCCACGGCATTAAATGTATGAATAAATTTCAACAAATATTTGTTCAGAGTTCGACCCTCTAAAGTCTTCCAGCCTACTGGCAAATCTGCCTCTGCTAAATCCGTGACTTGTATTTTGACGAGCTGGATATCATTGTAGATTTACTGAAATCACAAGATTAGTCTCTAAATCTCTCACAGTCATTTCATAAATTATGACTGTTTGAAGGTTATACTATGCAGGGGCCCTCATTTCGATCTCAAGCACAAGATATTTTAGAAACGTTAGACTACTGCATTGAAAATTGTGCGACAGGACCTTATTTTTTTAATATTGATATGATTCATCCCTTGTCAACATTACTTCCATTAAGAGTTGCAAGCATACGTCATATTTAAACTAGATGGTAAATAAAAGTTTTAAAGCAACAACA
>CATIXY010000011.1:0-15916 GCA_949715475.1 Microchrysa polita
CACAAGATTGAATAGGGTAAATGTAGTTTTGTCAAAAACTCAGAAATGTCATGTCGGCAAAACTAAGGGCTCCATTACACTCCGTCATATCGTCATATTTATAATCATTATGCTTGATCCTACTCGATCCATTCGTTTTGAATTTGTATACTAGTGTAGTTACTAGGTGATTTCAGATTGCAAAGTGTGGTGGAGAAAATTTTTTTTTTTTGTTTCTTATGTCTTTTGGGGTGCTGATCTCGAAACCGGAGTTCCCATCAAAATTTCGTTGCGAAACAGGGTTAAAACCGCGAAAATCCCAAAATTTTCGGAGTTTTCCCGTTTTTTTAGTTTATAACTCCGAAAGTTTACATTTCTCCGAAAACCTGCCCATGAAAATATTAGAGAAAACTTAATTGCGGGTCCAACGCGCCATTAATCATTAAAATGTGTTAAGCGGTATAGCTACAATTGATAGTCATTTTTTGGCGTTTTTTGCAATTTCGACCCTGTTTTACAAGTAATTTTAGTGGGAAGTTGCGGATTCAGGTTCTGCACCTTAAAATACAAAATGTACAAGAAAAATTCAACTTTGGCGACCAAAAACGAAAAACCGTTAAATCTCAAAATTGTATTCGTAATATGGAACTACATATGTGAAAACTGGCAAATTTAAATTAACAATTGTAGTTATACCGCTCAACGGATTTATAATATTTATTTCTCCTTAGACGCGCAATTATGTGCTCTTTAACATATGCATGGAGAGTTTTCCGTAGAAATAAATAGTTTCAGAGTTAGAGGTCAAATAACGGAAAAACAGCAAAAAATTTTGGGTTTTTCGCAATTTTGACCTTGTTCCGCAACGAAACTTTGGTGGTAAGCTCCGGATTCTCCACCACATTTTGCAATCTGATGTACTAGGATTATCACCTGGATACTGCACTATACGTGCACCAATTGAAATCGAGTAAGTTTAAGGATAGTAGAAATATGATGATATGACCTAGTGTAATGGAGCCCTAACATCATTGTTACAAATGAAAGACTTAGGGTGAAATTTATAGTTCTGACTTATAATTAAGAAAACATTTAAAAGAATCCTTATTAATTTTCCAATTTATAAGTCGTTTATGTTAAAGAAAATGTTAATTCTGCTACTACTAGAAATGTTTTTATTGGGCTCCTGAATTGAATTATGCATGTATATAAAATTAAAAAATGCTATTTGCTTCTGCGATGAAGCAGTGGCGCAACTACGGGAGGGGCAAAGGGGCCTAATTCCAGATATTGTGAAAGATAAAATGAATGACAAAATGAAAACAATGTCTATGAAGAACCCTGATATTAAAAATTTCGTCCAAAATCTCCTTTAGCGCAAAAATTTGTACAATTATTTGCTGAGGTGTAAAAAAAATGTTATCACAGAAAAAAAAATGCAAAATGTTTTTTTTTTTAACTAAACATAAAATTTCCGATTAAAATGTATACTACAGTTTTTAAATAATAATCCACCGTCACATATCACAAAAAAAACAGGAGCTAGAAACACCACCGTAAAGCGTCCAACACGCCGCCCAACACACAACACAACACGCCGCGCAAAAGAGCCGATCGGCCGGAAATTGTCCGCATGCCACATTAGAGCACTACCAAAAAATGCGAAATTGATTGATTATTATTGAAACTGATTGAGATTTGCAAAATAACTGACAAAGTACATTTGAATTCGCTTCTCATTCACCAAAGCTGTGATAAATCAGTGCCGGATTAAGCAAGCGCGGGGCCCGTGGCAAATTTTGAGCGCGGGGCCTATGGAACTTCGATTAACTAAACTAATAAAAGAGTCCTAAAATTGATATTTTGGTTTATGAGTCATTTCTTAGAGGTTTTTCTTCTCTCATTTTCTTACCTCTCAGTTGCGTACCTCCCAAGGATTATGAAAAATGGGGGAAAATTATCTGTTTTGAAAATGATTCAAAATTTTTTCACAAAAATGTTTTTCATGACATGTGTAAGTTTGATCCGACCAAAAACAACAAAGTTGTAAAAGTTACCCCGCCAAAGAAAAATTCATCTGCCGCAAAAATAATACATATAACTCCAATCCGCCGCTCATATGTAATTTTGTTTTAGGTGTAAATGCTGGAGAAGTTTAAATGTACAGGAATACTTCCTAAAGTAATTTGGTGGGAGCCGTCAAAGTGGCACTGAGTAAAATGTTAATGCTCCCACCAAATTACTTACAGGACTATTGTACATTTAAACTTCTCCTGCATTTACACCTAAAACAAAATTACATCCAGCATTTAGACCTAAAACAAAATTACATATGAATTTTTCTTTGGCGGGGCATATTTAAATAGCCACCTAATATTTTTGTTTTGGGATCCTGATGCCCCAGTGTTCCACTTTCCTAATGTCCTTATGTCCCAATGTCCGAATGTGCAAATATCACAGTGTCCCAATGGCCTAATGTCCGAATGTCCCACTAATCTAGTGTCCCAATGTCCCAGTATCGCAATAATCCAATGTCCCAGTCTCCCTGTGTCCCAGTGTCCCAGTCTCGCACCTAATGTCCTAATATCCCAATGTCCAATTGTTCTATTGTCCCAAGGTCCTAATGTCCCAATTTCCTAATATCCCAGTTCCCAATGTCCCAAATGTCCCAGTATCCTAATGTGATAATATCCTAATGGCCCAATGTCCTAATGTACCAGTGTCCCAATGTACAAATGTACCAATATCCCAATGTCTCAATATCCCGATGTTGCAATGTCCCAGTGGTCAGTGTCCCAATGTCCCAGAATACCAGGTGTCCCAAGGTTCCAGTAGCCAAATATCCGAATGTACCACTGTCCCAATGTCCCATTGTCCCAATATACCGATGTCCCAATGCCCCAATATCCCGTTGTCCCAATGCCCCATTATCCCGATGTCCCCACTTCCCAGTTTCCCCGCAGTGTGCCTAATGCCCCAATGTCTTAATGTTCCAAGACCCTAATGTCCCAATTTCCTAATATCCCACTGCCCCAAGATCCTAGTCTCCCAGTGTCCCAATATCCTAATGTCCCCGTGTCCCAATGTCGCAGTGTGTTTCAAAAAATTGTCAATGCGATGAGCCGAAAGACGCAATTGTTGGAAATCTTGACCAATTATTTTACCGTTACTCCATCCACTTATCTAAATGGAAGACATTGATTCTTTAGAAGGACCACCAGACGATCATTCATTGCAAATTTCATAAAAATTCCATCATGGGGAGAGACAGTAGAAGCAAGTCTTTTTGCAACTGTAGACTCTTGATAAGATTTCTTTTTAGTTTAATCAGTAAAACCGAATTTCCGTAGTCAAATTATATTTATTCGAGGAAGAATGTATGAGAAAATATTTAATTTTATAAAAGTTTCCTATTATAGTTTTCGATTGAATTGTCCGTTTCAGGTTTACTCAGGTTCATAAAAGGTTCCAGCCAAACATTTAGTTAAAAAAAAATCAGCGAATCGCGAAGCGCATACCAGAAGCCCAAATTTACGTTAACATCTTCTATTTTAATAATAATTGCGTTTTTTGGTTATCCCGTGTAGTTTTGGGTAACGAAACTTCATATAAAAAAATAGGTACCTACGTTTTATTGTGTTTATCCCGTGCAGGTTTGGGTAGAACTTCATATAAAAAAATGACACTTACCCCGGTAGAGTTCACGCGTGCAACTACCCTACACGGGATAGAGCTCAAATGTAGATGGTGGACGCATAGGGGAAATATGAGGGAATTTGTTTTTTCAAACCAAATGTGAGAGTTTTTCTCATCACGAGAAAAGATTTTGCAAAATGTTGTGATAAAATCCGCCACATCTAAAAAATAAGCCGACAAAGGTGAGTGAAAGATGCGCAAAACTTGTCAAGTGTCAGCTATTTGGTCTTAACCGGGATGTTACCCGCGATCGTTTTTTTCGAGTCAGATTTACACGCGATACGAAAAAAACGTCGCTATTGATAGGGTGTTCTGTGGTTCCCAACCCAAAAATTTCGGTGGACCACCCAGCCTAAAACTGTATTGTTGCGGGCCATACTTTCTGCAGGATGGGAACCCCCTTTTTCTCATTCGTAGCCAACAATTTAAAAGTTTCGACTACTGGTCGAGTTAGATATGAAGTGGTAGATCCATGTAAAAAAACAAACACAGAGAAGGGCAAACGGGGTTAAATGTTCAATGCATGCTACTCATGAACAAAAATATTTCAAAAGAGATAGCCAAGCGCAAGCGGGTAGAATTTTGGGCTATTTAAATAAAAAAGCAGTTCAAGAGGCTCATATTGGTGTGCAAAATCGGGCTGAAATGTTCACACTATTGTTTGTATTTGGAAAATACAGCCGTTTAAACATGTTAATGGAATGATTAATGGAATTATTCTTGAAAGAGATAAATTTCGTGACAAACGCAGCCTAGTAAGCGACTAATGTAAAGAAAAAGTATCATGTTTTAGTGTCTTTCAAATTATTTAATCAAGATTCATGTGGTACTTTAATTATATCAGCACTCAAATTTACCAACTTTTAATATTTTGTTAAATTTGGATGAACTATTCAGCCAAACCGTAAACCACACTTGTACTTCTTTGTTTTTCAAAGATGGATATGAAAATAACTGACGATGATATTTTGCTAAGAAGAAAAGCAAGGACAGAAGATACAGACTGATCTCTTGGTCTATTTATTTCAAAACACAAGTAGATTATGCAGTGCGGGGAACATATAAAAAGCACTGATTGTAGACGATATTCGGTCTAAAAAGCGGAAATCATATTACAGTTGGATATAATCAGAATCAGAGGAGTACTCGTAAAAAAGAAAACACTCGCAGATGCCATTTATCGTTTATTAGTGTGAAGTGTAGAAGATCCTTCTCCATTGTCCTTGTCTTAAAATTTGCCATTTTAGTATGTAGGTCTATGCATTTTAGCGACCGGAAATTTCACCCCCTAACAAAATCTTCCTTCTTTCTTTCTTTATACCGCTCTATGGCGTCGCGTAGCTCGACTTGCAGTGTTGAAAATGTTGAAAATTTTGTTGCTTTGATTTTTTTTTGGTTGCTGCCTACCAAAATTTCGTTGTGGAATAGGGCCAAAATCGCGAAAAACCCCAAAGTTTTCGGTGTTTTTCCATTTGTTTGGCCCGTAACTTAGTTCATTTCTGCGAAAAACTCTCCATTCAGATGTCAGAGAATATTACGGTATTACTACAATTGATATTTTAAATTTTCCATTTTTAGGCATCGTTCAATATTATGTACCTAATAAACTTTGACATTGAACGGTTTTACAATTTTGGTCGCAAAAGTTGCATTTTTCTTGTTCTTTATGTATTTTGATGTGATGAGCCCAAGCCCGTAGCTTCCCACCAAAATTAGAAGAAAAAAATTACTATTAATTGTAGCGATACGACTTTTTTATGTCAATGGCAAGGGTTTAGGAGATAACCCAAGCATAGCCTTGGCGGAAGGGAAAGTAGGGGAACAACACAAACATCCTTGGCCACAAGCCCTGTACATTTCCGTGAATACCTGTCCATGAACGTGTTAGAGAACGCATTTTGAAGATTAATGTCGCGTTGGACCCGCAATCATGTTTTTCCTAACACGTTCATGGACAGGTTTTCCCAAAAATGTACAGTTTCGGAGTTAAACGCACAAAAAAAAACTGAAAAACTCCGAAAATTTTTGGGTTTCGTGCTCTACAACCCTAAAAACATAAGAAACAAAAAAATTTCGACCACATTTTGCAATCTTAAATCACGTAATGGCTATACTATTTTTGAGTTCGACAGCATTTATAATGTTCACTGCCTTATGAGCGTTCTGCGCCAAGTTGTTCAAATTGAAATTATCTTAAGGGCCCCATAGAC
The DNA here is from genome assembly GCA_949715475.1 of Microchrysa polita. NCBI lineage: Eukaryota > Metazoa > Arthropoda > Insecta > Diptera > Stratiomyidae > Microchrysa > Microchrysa polita. The sequence continues at coordinate 5,886 of CATIXY010000011.1, forward strand.
TCAGCGATTTATCGGCCGATCAAAGCTCATTTCTGCAGAGAAAGCACATTTTCAGTGGAAAAAGCTCCTTTTCTCTTGCGAATTCGGTAGTGGAACCTAAAAAATGTGCTTTCTCCACAGAAATGAGCTTTGATCGGCCGATAAATCGCTGAGTCTATGGGGCCCTTTACAAACATATCCTTTTTTCATCGTTTTGATTTGGACCTAACAGAGGTCATGTAACTAGTGTTGAACTAAGCCAGTCTTAGCGTCATTCTGACCGTACCCAGTACGAACCGTAATTTTGTAATTTGAAGCTAGTTTAGACCATAACTCCTACATGAGCTAAGACTATTCATTGAGGAAATCCTCTATTGTGCTGAGTGTATAGAAAAAAATATATTTATGTTATATGACCGAAATCCCGGGTCGAAAAGGATAACATTGTAGCACCTTGCATTTGCCCTATATGCTAATACTAAGTATTCTTGGTGGCGTGGTCCGACATGATAACATTGAATGATTATTTACACAAGTGCTTGGCCAGTACCAATCTGTTTTGCTTAGATTCTAATAAAAATGCATTGGTACGCAATAATTTAATTGGCTGACGGATACGCAATATTTTAATGGTCTAATTGCGTATCGTTAAGTAAGATATAATGGCAACAAAGTGTGAGCCCTTTTGTACACAATTTACCAAAAGAAAAAGACTAGACTTGGTCGGACAACGGACCAAATTGATCCTAATATTTAGTATGTATTCATAGATTTTTAAGTTTTGAAAATTTTTAGGTTTCCATTATAGATTAAACAACAATTATATCCTTTGATGAAATTTACAAATTGTTCCTTGCGTAATTTGTCTGTAGGTAAATTACCTATATTCAAATTAGCTATATTTTTTAATTAATTTCTATCATGATTTATTTGATTTTGTACTTAAAAAATTATTAAAATTTCCACCTACTTGTATATGCTTCTTCTATACCAACTCTTTCACTACTATGCACTCGATGATAGCTTGATCCGATGATTTATTGATTCCAATATTCGATTATTATTATTACTTCTGTATATTATACATATGGTTCAAGACGATCGAAAACTGGCCCCATCCAATCCAACCCGTCCGATAGCATACACTTCTCAGCCAGCGAGCTTGAATCGAAGAGTCTGTGCAATCTGTGTTATGGATGCTCTGATGCTGGAGAATGTTTTTCGTCTATAGATCTGTGCGACAGGTTTACGATAATCCTCCATCATGAATATAATAAGACGACAATCGAGTGACAAAACGTAGAGAACAATTTGATGTATTATGATGACAGATATCACCTATTAGTTTGATATCTGTTTGAAAATCACAGTCGCAGTCGTAACGTAGTCATTCGAACAACAACTGTTGTATAGTAGCAGATCCCATGGGATATTCAATTCGGAAGGCTTATGCCTACTCAAAGATTGATATTGTTGACAATAATGTGACTTGGCGCTGGAAAAGATTAAATATACGAGGGCAAACATTGTTGCAGTCAAATGATCAAAAGACGTATTCAAGATTGGATATATGAACATGACGGAGTGGATTGAAAGTGACAGGGTATGCAAAAGAAAGTTGTCGTGCGGGGATTTATTTCGCTAGAATTGTTTTGTGTTATGTACAATATATTCAAATGAGGAGATTATTATTTGTGAGGATCAACATTCTTAGTTTTTTTTTTTAAATCAGATAGAGAGATCCTAGAATGGCGGGCACATGTCACCGTAGTTCTTTAGGTGCCCGGGAACGTACAACCTTACAGTCCGTTAATTTTGTTTATCATTTAAACGTAGTGTTTTTTTTCGAACCAGACATCGCCTTTCAATAATAAGAAAAAAAACTATTCCGAAATATTCCCAATATTGGTCAAAATCAATGAGGAAAATAAAATTAAATACCCTAATAACATGTGTATGAAGACCGCATAGTTCCAACTAAACAGACAGTCGTTGACATCTAATCTACTTAAGTTTTTACCTAATCGAAATGTTAAGCTCTAAATCCCATAAGTAAGTTGTCATTAAGACATTATTTACGAATAATTTCTGATGAGATTTAGTTTTTACCTACACACACGTAGGTTGTTGTCAGTGTAATCCAAAGAGGGTTTGCTTTTCACTGCAGAGATCTTAATAAATGTTATATGTAATAAATAGAATTGTCAATGACGGGCTTTTACTTGCATCAAATTCCCATCAACTTGTAGGCGTTTAATGGATGAATTATGTTAAGAAATTACAAGTATGCCAAAAAATAATGCATGATCTATATTCAAGTATTTACATAGTAGTCGGCATTTTCGTCCATTTAATTTCCTGCACGCTGTACCGCCTCTTTGATAACCACAACGAAGCAAAGGTAGCTCTTTTGTCAGGGCTGGTTTTAGGGGCAGATGTTAAAGAGAACAATATTACCATAGACTTAAATGAACGTACAGTAAATATAACAGTGCAAAAGGAGGAAATTCAGGCTAGAATATTCTGGAAGTGACTTCAATAGAATTGGGTATGAAAATTTCTGCCGATCTCCATTTTTGGAGTATGTAGTATTATAGTAGGTACTACTAAACGTCTTACGACGTACTGAGAATTACCGTTATTCTTAGGGCGTATTTATTTGTTTATTAAAAAGAACTTAAATGTCAGTCTGTATCTCGAGCTAATGTAAGGTGACCAGACTTCCGAAGACCCAATGCTGTACACACTTGCGGAATTCGGGTTTCAGGCAAATTGCCAGCCATACTACCCCTCCCCTCTCCCTTTCACGCCGATTTGGAGGAAGAATAATCATGATTCTTCTTTTCATAAGTGATATCTTCCTGAAGAGAACTGAGACTGAATATTACCCGATATATGTGAAATATGTGGTGAACCTTGGGACGGCAAGGTTCTGTTGATACTAAAAAGGATACCCTAAAGTTCTCAATGTTCACATCAGTGGCGTAGATAGGGGGGGGGGGGGTGGTGGTTTAAGTGGAGTAATACCTGTGGTCACACATATTTTTTTTATACAAAATTATATCAATTTAGCTTTTTGCTATTAATTGGGCACATTTCGTAACAATATTTACCGAAATGCTATCCATAGGGCGATTTCGGAATTAACCCTTTTTATAATATTTTCAATTGTATAAATGTTACTGCTGGAATTTTGACAATACCTAGCGTATACTGGCGTACATGACTTTTGGATTTCTGAAGCGTTGTTTTTCACAAAGTGTGACTGCCGCAGGAACAGATCGGATGGAATTTACTAAGAAAATTTGACATTTTAGTGAAAATCAGTATTGTGGAATATCTAGAGATACAATAGGCTTCTAATCTTGTCCTTGGACGGGATTAGGGCACATGCAGGACGAATTTGGTTGAAAAATCCTAGATCATACTACCCGATTTTTCTCGAATAAAATCACAACAATCTCGTTCGCTCATACGCCGGACCATCTTTTCGTATTATGTACATCACAGAGGCGGCCTCAGCGTATATTTGCGTCCTGTTTCCTCGCTCTGCAGAACCTTATTGGATGCTGCAGAAAAAACCACTCACAACGTTATGAATCATGTGCGCTCGGAACCTTCAATTCTAAGTTCACCCCATAACCTTCGAATTCTAGGATCGATCTTTCAAGGTATAGAGCGTATTCTGCGCACTCATAATCTTTAGACGATTCTATAATATTCTCAGAGTCGCTAGTCCAACCTCGATTAAGTAGGTACACCAACATTACATCTGGGGCTAGTGTTTCGTAGTTCGATTGGCTATATTTGCTTCGCTGTGCCAAACCTATTCCTCCGGAAACTCAGCCTTCGATCCACAGCCTATTTCTTTATTTCTTATGTGATGAAAAAAAAAATATAATCCTTACCACCGATTTCTCCTCCTCTAAAAAGCTATCTACGCTACTGGTTCTAATTGACAAAAAATTATCAGTAGGTGAAGCACAAATTTATGTTTTAACACGAAAAGCTATAACAAGGAAGAGTACCTACTCGAAAAAAATATTAACCGCATAAAATAACAGATAGATTTCACAAATTTAAGATTGCTGAAAGTTGGACAGTGGTATGATCTGGCATCTGGCTTTTCCTTATGCTCGCAAAGAAAATACTGATTTAAAAGCTTAGAAAACACAAATGTGCGATTTTGGCAGCGGTAACTTTCGAACGCGGATAGAAAGGACTTTGGAGCTTGGATTAAATGTTCGTCAAGTATCTCTAAAAGTGTGCATAATTTCAGAGATTTCGGTCGGTTCCGAGTTATGGCAAATTAATGATTGGAAAACATAAAAGTGCGACTATATCACTTGACAGCTAGAGCCTTGAAATTTTTATAAAATATGAACAGTACGGTGCTCTACCAGTTATTCAAATTTCAAAGCTTTCCGGTTACAAATCTCCGAGTTATGGACAATTGTCAATTTGAAAACTCAAAATTTGGATTTGGGCAGCCGTAACTTCGAAACGAGGATAGGCAGGACCGTGTAATTTGGAGAACGTGTGAGCCGCAACTACCTACAACTGTGCCAAATTTCAGAAAGATCGAGAAGGGTCCCCGAGTTATCGAAAATGAAGGATTGCAAAGATAAAAGTGCGATGATCTATACACCTTAAAAGCAGACAAGACTGATCACAGGCCTCATCGAGGACCTTATTATGTAGTGAATTAGAATGCTGTACAATTTGCTGTACATTTCCCAATGCTGTACGACAGGTCAAAATGCTGTACTGTACAGCAAAATGCTGTACGTATGGTCAGCTTAAGCTAATGGGCAAATTGATAATGCAATTTTAACTGTATCAGAGAGCAGTTCAAATTGCCCTACATCCGAGAGACACTGCATAATATTTTTTAGGGTTTTTTGGAATTTTTGTCAAAAGCCCTTATGAAATCGATTTTGTCCGTCCGTCTGTTCACAAAATAACTCGCGAATGGCTCAACCGAACGTCATGAAATTTGGTGGAAATGTGTAGAATGGTAACAGTCTTTGGCACGAATACTTTAGAAGTTGATAGGGAAAAGATAACAGGGTGTCCCGAAGATTTGAAAATGTCGACCTTTTTAGTTTTGATCGGATGGGTACTCAAATCAAAGGACTCCACGAGTTCATTTTAGTTACTTTTTCTAGTTTCGAGAAACGGTAACGGAGTTATGGGCGTTTAAAGTTAAGCTAACGTTTTCGCCTTGGTTATTCTAAACCGTTATAGGTACCGATATGCAGCTTTCCATAAAGATTGGTCAATATGAGTTTATATACGCTAAATATTAAGACTGTTGACATTTGCTAAGAAAATGTAAATAACGGCAAATTTGTGAAATTTCAATTTGTGCATGTGTAGCCCAGGGCAGCGTCTTATCTTGTGACTCGATTAAACAATGCAAATGAAATTTGGTGGCAATGCATAGAATGGTAATAGTGTTTGGCACGAATACTTTGTAGTTTGTAGGACCAAGTTAACAGGGTGTCCCTGAATAGTTGCAAGGAAAAGTATGTGCGGGTACACATATCAATGGGCTTAACGAAATAATTTCATATAGTTCCTTTTTCTTTATTCGGAGAAACGGTAACAGATTTACAGCTAATAAATTCAGCTTCTATGTATACTGTATAGCCATCCTTACGTTTGCCTGAATTTCTTTTTTTTTTTTGAGAACTCATCAGAAATTATAAATCCAATAATGTCTGTACATTTGCCGTTGAGTACTTTTATTTAAAGTCGATACATAGTATAGTTTTTATTTAGACCAATCCAAAAATATATTTACAGGAAGCATTTCATTAATGTTGTGCACAATTCTTATTTATTGCTTATAAAACATATGTACAAAAAATATTCTCTATGCACTAAAATTCTAGAAAACCCTCGTATTGCGGGCGCAGCCCTCTGTACGCTCGGTATTTTTTTTTTCATTGATCAGCATTGGGTTATAGCAATCAACCTTAATGTTTGTGTAGTGCCTAAAACTCCTTTGAAATAGCAGAAAACATTTTACCAGCATTCCCTTTGATGTTAATTCTTTCCCCAATGTCGATTACTGTCCCCCTCTCTTAATGCAATACCTATTCATAGTGACGTTTTTAGGGTCTTTTAGAATTTTTTTTTCAAAAAACCCTTATGAAATCGATTTTGTCCGTCCGTCCGTCTGTCCGTCTGTTCACTAAATAACTCGCGAACGGCTCAACCGATTGTCATGAAATTTCGTAGGAATGTGTAGAATGGTTACAGTCTTTGGAAAAAATACCTTAGAAGTTGGTAGGAAGAAGATAACAGGGTGTCCCGAACGTTTGAATTTTTTTTAGTTTTTATTGGAGATTGAAGTATGGGTATTTAAATCAAAGACCTAAACGAGTACATCTCATATAAGTTAAATTTTTGCAGTTTCGACTAACGGTAAAAAAGTTATTGACATTTTAAGTTAAACTTCCTTTTCGACCTCCGTTTTTCTAAACCGTTATAGGGATCGATATGAAACTTTGCACAAGGATTGGTCAGTATGGCCTTATATACGTTAAATATTAAGACTGTTGACTTTTGCTAAGGAAAAGTAAATACATAACAGTAAATTTGTAAAATATCAATTTGTTCGTGTGTAGCCCCTCTTAGGTTTCCAAATATGAAAATTTTGCTAAGGGTTTTTAGAAAATTACATAGGGAATATGGCTAGGAATTTTCATTCGATTAACTGTATCCATCCAAACCGTAAATTTAGCCAAGTAAGTATTTAGTAAAGGCCAAGCCATGAGTTTCTTTTTGCTCAAAGGCCATCAGAAATCTTAAATCGAAAAATGCCTGTAGATTTGCCTTGGAGTACTTTTACACAAACTGGGTAATTAGTAAATCTATTTCTGGATTAGTCTAATTAAACGTGGAACCAATCCAAAAATAGATTTACAAGAAGCATTTCATTAATGTTGTGCACATTTCTTATTTATTGCTTATAAAATATATGTACAAAAAATATTCACTATGAATTAAAATTCGAACAACCCTCGTATTGCGGGCGCAGCCCTCTGTACGCCGGTATTTTTCAAGTTTGTTAGCACTATGTTCAGTGACGTTTTTTCAGGTTTGTTGGCACTGTGTTCAGTACCGTTTTTGTCTCGGGGAAATACTCGTCCACTCGCCGTAGTAACACTAAGGTAGTTTTAGATCACTGTTTCGGAATTTGACGCCAAAGGCAAAAAAAATGTTGGTATGGCTCTGGGACGGGAAACCCTAACATGTTCATTCTTGGTTTTGACCTCCAATTTAGAATCAGTGACCCAACATTTCCTAAGTGTTTCCGGCGTACCGCTTGGACGAGTATTTCGCAGAGTTAATGGGGGTACCTTTCTGAATAAATGTAGTGAGTCTTTAAACAGATAAAAAACGAGTCACGACTTTTGTTAGTAAAAGACTCAAAAATTACTGACAAGCACAATAAACATACAAAAAATATTTAAAGAAAATAATGTCTTACATCCCAGTCAGTATGGATACTGGGAGTTTGGTTAACCATCCTTGTACCGCAAATGAGGAGTAGTTGAAAGTGTTAGCGATTTTTTGGATGCACAATTAACGGTAATCAGGCAAATACAGTCGCCTCTCGTTAATTCGAACCTCGGTAATACGAATTTTTCGATAATCCGAACTAGTTAACCTGTCCCTTCGATAAATCGAAAAAAAGATCCAAGTTTGTATCAAGTTGTATACACTCGATAAAGCGAAATGATTTCGTATAACTGAGTGATCGCTAGCATTTTATAATTCGAAATTTGCATTTAGAAACTCTTTATAATTCGAATTTTTCCTGAAATGTTTCTGTTGCTGTCTTTTACGGCTAATTGTGAAAAGATTGCACATTTTCTTCAGTTTATTGTTAACTTTCAAGTGAAAATGATTTCGAAAAAGTACACTTGCATATCCGTAGATGTGAAAAGACAAGTTATCGCGGCAGTGAAAAATAGTGATAAAAAAAGACATGACAACGAATTTTATGATTTCAGCATCTACTACTATTTTAAAACAAACGAGACCGAGGCTAATTTCGGGCGCGGCCGAAATTTGAATACCCGTCACATTTGTATGAAACTTAAGCTCCTTTTGTGTTAAAAATTTATACCGCAGCCCTATATGACGTGTTGCGATTCCATATGTTCCTGGATACGTTGGGGTTGATCCAGGAACACACTTGGATGTATTTTGGTTAAGATTCAAAAAGAAAAAAGTTGTTCTTACAAGAACCTAATATTTGGGAGTTGGTTTGTATGACAGCCCTATGCTGTAATGTTCCGATTCCATCCATTCCTAAATATCTTCTGAGGCTTCACTAGCCTAAGGTGACAGGATTCCCGAAGGCCCAATGCAGTACACATTCCGGAACTCGGTTTTCAGGCAAAGCCTCAATCGTACTATGTTATTATTTGTTATCATTCACTTAATGTTATCAAAACAGCAAGGTGCCGATGTGATCGCATTAACCGGCGTCAACTGTATGTCACGAGGCTACCACCATGATGGATGCCATAAAACGACCACATATTCTCCATCGTTTCATAAGTGATATTTTCCTAAACGGAATACAGCAAGGATAGTTGCCTTTATTCTGCGAAATGTGTGGTGAACCTTGGGAAAGCAAGGGACGTAGCCAGCGGAGGGGTCCAGAGACCAGGAGTCCTTAACTTCGCAGAGTATTTCTAATTTATTCATTCCTAAAACTCTGCCGAAGTTAAGCTTGCAGTCAGATAAATTGTGTCATCTGGACGAAAGTTGTGACTACATAATAAACAATTTGAAACACATAAAAATCTGGTGACCCAAAATTGGAATGGTCTTTCATAATGGAAACTTCAACAAATTTCGTAAGACCTCATACAGGCTACACAATTTGAAATAAAATATTTCCCTGTAAGAATGAAGTAATTTTTTTTTAGCTGTCCGAAGGGAAGGCAAAAGCAGCACGACGCGGGCACCGAATACTCGATCGTACTTTCCATAGTTCCATAGTTGCTGCTTCGTGCGTATACCATGGCCCACGATCCCTTCTATAATAATTGTACAGAAAAGAAGTCTTTGGCGTTGTAGACGTGGCACTGTCTGCTTCCGATGATAGCGGAGCAATTAAGTAATCGTGCTCGTCCAGCCTCGTCAAGCGATAAAACTGAATTCGACACAAGAACAGTGGGGCAAGAGGCATATTATGCATTGGGGCAGCGCCGAAACTAGTGTCTACAATTAACAACAAGATTCTAATAATGTCGTAATTTCTGATATTCAGCTAAATCCTGGCTACGTCCTTGCAAGCCTTTGTTGGTACTAAACAGAACCCAGAAAAGATCCCTAAACTTCTAAATGTGCTCATAGACAAAACATCATCAGCATGTGAAGTGCAAATGTATATTTTAAGACGCAAAGTTATAACAGGCATGGGAGAAGTGTAGCCAGGATCTCATTTAAAAGGGGCTAACCCAACATTTGTTTAACACAATGAACCCGAATTGTTTTTAGGGTTAGGAATAGGTATTTTTCAACTTTTGAATTTCAGTGTTCGAAACTGCAGTCTCAGCAGCATTGTTGGGATGATGGTGGCACTTTCCCTATCTCTGACTATCCGTGACCCTGAGACAAAAACCATGAAGCTGTTTATTTGAAGTACGAAAATTACACCTCCTTGCACCTACCTATTTAAAAGTTTCGTATTGTTTATTACAATAGATAAATTAATACCTCATTGCGTAGAGAATTCTTAAGCGGATGGCGACTCTCTGGGGATTTATCGCTACTTTATTGGATTTGGTCAACATATAGGGGAAATCCTTGCAGAGTCCTTTAGTTTGAATTTTCTTTTTCCTAAAGAGGTTGATAGGGGAATCGCATGGAGTACAGTAATTTTTCCATCGTTTTGTGAAAAATTCAAATCGCATCTTTACATGGCTGTTACTTCTGAGTATTGGCAGCTAAAGATACTTGGGATTTTCACCTAATACGGGGAGTGCGGTCCTCTATACATGGCTGTTAAATTTCAAAATTTT
>CATIXY010000012.1:0-17832 GCA_949715475.1 Microchrysa polita
CGAAAACATATATGCGGAGAATATTTTTGCAAAATGTGTCGTAGTCATGTGCCGCAAGATCATTTATGTTTCATTCAACCTGATAAACGTGAACCTATAACAGAAAATGTGTCTTACATATTTTACGATTTAGAAAGCCGACAAGAAAAGCTTATCAATATGACTGCAGATGAGAAAAACGGATTAGTAAAACTACATGAACCCAACTTATGTGTATTTCAGCAACTGTGTGACAAATGCTTAAATGAAAACCTTTACTTTTGCCAAAAATGCAAGTATCGCCTGAATATTAAACAGAAGAATGTTATAAATGAGTTTATGAATCATTTTTAAATATTAAAAAGATTTCAAAAAAGTAATTGTAGTAGCTCATAATGGACAATCGTACGACCATCAATTTATATTGAATTACATTCTTCAGAATACAAATATAAAACCTAGACTAATAATGCGTGGAAGTAAAATTATACTTATGCAAATTGACAATATAAAATTTATTGATTCACTAAATTACTTACCCATGGCACTCTATCGAAACTACCGAAAGGCGTTTGATTTAGCGTCATTGCAGAAGGGGTATTTTCCATACTTATTTAATACAAAAGAAAATGAAAATTATAAGGGTCCTTTACCCAATATTGAATACTATGCCCCGGATACTATGAAGATCGAGGAACGTGATGCCTTTTTAAAGTGGTATAACGGACATAAAACGGATGAGTTTTAATATGCAACGTGATATGATCGAATATTGCATTAATGATGTCAAAATATTAACTGATGCTTGTTTAAAATTTAGAAAGGTTATTCATTGATCAATGCAAAGTGGATCCGTTTTTAGAAGCTACAACTATAGCATCAGCGTGTAATCTTGTGTTTCGACGAAACTTCTTACAATCCGAAACTATAGGATTAATACCAAACGGTGGCTACAGATACACTGATAACCAGTCAACCAAAGCCATTCAGTGGTTAATCTGGGAAGAAAATAAGCGACAGAGTAATATACAACACGCAGCCAAGGGACGCGAAGCAATTGTTGCAGGTGTAAAAGTCGACGGATTTTGTAAAGAAAACAATCAAATTTTTGAATTCCAAGGATGTTATTATCACGGACATCCTTTATGTTTCAAAAATAATCGAGATGAGCCTTTACACGACGATCCTAACGATACATTAAATCAGCGTTTCGAAAGATCGATAGCAAAAGTAAACCGATTGAAGGACTTAAAGTATGATGTTATTGAGATGTGGGAATGTGAGTTTGATAAATTAATCAACAGTAACAAACAAATGGAATATTTACGAACACATCCGATGATTAACTATACGCCTTTGAATCCGCGCGACGCATTCTATGGTGGTCGTACAGGGAATGTATACAGTTATTATAAATGTAAATATAACGAAAAGATTAAATACATTGATATATGTTCTCTGTATCCTTGGGTTTGTAAATACGGAAAGTTTCCTACTAAACACCCAAAAGTTCATATAGGCCATTCGGAATGTTCAAATTGGATTTGAAGAAATTGAACGGCCTCATCAAGTGTAAAATATTACCACCTGCTCAACTGCTGCATCCTGTATTACCTACGAAGCAAAATAATAAACTGATGTTTTCACTTTGTCAAAAATGTAGTAATCAGAAAAATCAAGAAGAAATTTGCTTTCCACACTGACGAAGATAGAGCCTTAAATGACACATGGGTAGTTGATGAGGTAATAAAAGCAATTGAGAAAGGATATGAAATATTAGAAATTTACGAAATATGGGAATACGATGTTGTACAATATGATAAGTCAAAGAAATCGGAAGGACTGTTCACAGAAATGATGAACAAATTCATAAAATTGAAACAAGAAGCATCCGGTTGGCCGATCAAATGTGTCACTAATGAAGACAAAGAGAATTACGTACAAGGTTTTCAAAACATTGAAGACGTCAAAATGGACTCTTCGGTAATAATGAGTAACCCTGGAAAGAGATCACTCGCTAAACTAATGTTGAATTCATTTTGGGGTAAATTTGAGACAAAGAGAAAATCTACAAAAGACTGTTATTATAAACTCGCCGTCAGAATTATATGAATTGATTACAAACCCCGCAATAGAGGTGTGCCATATTCTCCCGATCAATGAGCAAACTATTGTGGTAAATTGGCAGTATAGAGAAGAAGAAGTAGCTGAGTGTTTAGCAACAGTAAATGTATGCATTGCCGCATATACAAACAACTCAAGCACGTTTAAAGCTTTACGATTATCTAGAAAAGCTAAATGACAGAGTATTGTACTATGACACCGACTCTGTTATTTACATCAGCCGTGAAGGAGAAGTCGACCCACCAACGGGTGACTATATCGGAGATATGACAGATGAATTGGAATGCTATGGGGCTGGTAGCTTCATTACTGAATTTGTAAGTGGAGGCCCAAAAAATTATGCTTTTAAAGTATTCAGCACTAAGGAACAAGCTGAGGAAACTATATGCAAAGTGAAAGGAATTACTCTGGATTACTCAACTTCACAAAAAGTCAATTTCGATACAATAAAGGAGGCTGTGCTCCATCCGAATGATTTCGATGACATTGTAGTATGTTCGCAAAATTTCCAAAGGACAAAACTTCACGAAGTTATAACTGTACCGCAAGCCAAAAAGTATCAGCCCAAATCAGAAAAACGGAAATTTCTTGATGATTTTAGTTCTGTTCCATATGGTTACAAGCGCAAATGTTTAACATAGAATTATTTTTTTTTTATTATACATATACCTATTGTTATGTGAGCATTGTAAAAATATATGTATGTAAATCATGTAAATTGTTGTAATAAATTAAATACTATTATGATTCTCGTTTTTTATTTAACGAGTTCAGTGGTCCTTCGGTTTATGGTTTCAGAATTAGAGACTAGTATATCTAGCTGAATCAGGTCATCGATGGATGAGGAGAAGTGTGTGTGTGTGTGGGGTGTGTGGCTGCGATGGATGATGGCCTCAAGGGATGGCGGCGACGACGGCAAACTTGTTCGGCACCTCATTAAAATCTGACCAGTACTCACGACCAAAACCGCCGCGCCGCCGCCGCCATTGTTTAAACAGGTACTGAACTGGTTTGAACAGGTACTAAACAGGTTTTGAACTGGTTTGAACAGGTGCTAAACTGGTTTAAACAGGTACTAAACAGGTTTTGAACTGGTTTGAACAGGTGCTAAACTGGTTTAAAACAGGTACTAAACAGGTTTTGAACTGGTTTGAACTGGTTTGAACAGGTGCTAAACTGGTTTAAACAGGTACTAAACAGGTTTTGAACTGGTTTGAACAGGTACTAAACTGGTTTAAACAGGTACCAGTTCAAAACCAGTTTAAACCAGTTTAGTACCTGTTCAAACCAGTTCAAAACCTGTTTAGTACCTGTTTAGTACCTGTTTAAACCAGTTCAAAACCTGTTTAGACCAGTTTAGCACCTGTTCAAACCAGTTCAAAACCTGTTTAGTACCTGTTTTAAACCAGTTTAGCACCTGTTCAAACCAGTTCAAAACCTGTTTAGTACCTGTTTAAACCAGTTTAGCACCTGTTCAAACCAGTTCAAAACCTGTTTAGTACCTGTTCAAACCAGTTCAGTACCTGTTTAAACAATGGCGGCGGCGGCGCGGCGGTTTTGGTCGTGAGTACTGGTCAGATTTTAATGAGGTGCCGAACAAGTTTGCCGTCGTCGCCGCCATCCCTTGAGGCCATCATCCATCGCAGCCACACACCCCACACACACACACACTTCTCCTCATCCATCGATGACCTGATTCAGCTAGATATACTAGTCTCTAATTCTGAAACCATAAACCGAAGGACCACTGAACTCGTTAAATAAAAAACGAGAATCATAATAGTATTTAATTTATTACAACAATTTACATGATTTACATACATATATTTTTACAATGCTCACATAACAATAGGTATATGTATAATAAAAAAAAAATAATTCTATGTTAAACATTTGCGCTTGTAACCATATGGAACAGAACTAAAATCATCAAGAAATTTCCGTTTTTCTGATTTGGGCTGATACTTTTTGGCTTGCGGTACAGTTATAACTTCGTGAAGTTTTGTCCTTTGGAAATTTTGCGAACATACTACAATGTCATCGAAATCATTCGGATGGAGCACAGCCTCCTTTATTGTATCGAAATTGACTTTTTGTGAAGTTGAGTAATCCAGAGTAATTCCTTTCACTTTGCATATAGTTTCCTCAGCTTGTTCCTTAGTGCTGAATACTTTAAAAGCATAATTTTTTGGGCCTCCACTTACAAATTCAGTAATGAAGCTACCAGCCCCATAGCATTCCAATTCATCTGTCATATCTCCGATATAGTCACCCGTTGGTGGGTCGACTTCTCCTTCACGGCTGATGTAAATAACAGAGTCGGTGTCATAGTACAATACTCTGTCATTTAGCTTTTCTAGATAATCGTAAAGCTTTAAACGTGCTTGAGTTGTTGTATATGCGGCAATGCATACATTTACTGTTGCTAAACACTCAGCTACTTCTTCTCTATACTGCCAATTTACCACAATAGTTTGCTCATTGATCGGGAGAATATGGCACACCTCTATTGCGGGGTTTGTAATCAATTCATATAATTCTGACGGCGAGTTTATAATAACAGTCTTTTGTAGATTTTCTCTTTGTCCAAATTTACCCCAAAATGAATTCAACATTAGTTTAGCGAGTGATCTCTTTCCAGGGTTACTCATTATTACCGAAGAGTCCATTTTGACGTCTTCAATGTTTTGAAAACCTTGTACGTAATTCTCTTTGTCTTCATTAGTGACACATTTGATCGGCCAACCGGATGCTTCTTGTTTCAATTTTATGAATTTGTTCATCATTTCTGTGAACAGTCCTTCCGATTTCTTTGACTTATCATATTGTACAACATCGTATTCCCATATTTCGTAAATTTCTAATATTTCATATCCTTTCTCAATTGCTTTTATTACCTCATCAACTACCCATGTGTCATTTAAGGCTCTATCTTCGTCAGTGTGAAAGCAAATTTCTTCTTGATTTTTCTGATTACTACATTTTTGACAAAGTGAAAACATCAGTTTATTATTTTGCTTCGTAGGTAATACAGGATGCAGCAGTTGAGCAGGTGGTAATATTTTACACTTGATGAGGCCGTTCAATTTCTTCAAATCCAATTTTGAACATTCCGAATGGCCTATATGAACTTTTGGGTGTTTAGTAGGAAACTTTCCGTATTTACAAACCCAAGGATACAGAGAACATATATCAATGTATTTAATCTTTTCGTTATATTTACATTTATAATAACTGTATACATTCCCTGTACGACCACCATAGAATGCGTCGCGCGGATTCAAAGGCGTATAGTTAATCATCGGATGTGTTCGTAAATATTCCATTTGTTTGTTACTGTTGATTAATTTATCAAACTCACATTCCCACATCTCAATAACATCATACTTTAAGTCCTTCAATCGGTTTACTTTTGCTATCGATCTTTCGAAACGCTGATTTAATGTATCGTTAGGATCGTCGTGTAAAGGCTCATCTCGATTATTTTTGAAACATAAAGGATGTCCGTGATAATAACATCCTTGGAATTCAAAAATTTGATTGTTTTCTTTACAAAATCCGTCGACTTTTACACCTGCAACAATTGCTTCGCGTCCCTTGGCTGCGTGTTGTATATTACTCTGTCGCTTATTTTCTTCCCAGATTAACCACTGAATGGCTTTGGTTGACTGGTTATCAGTGTATCTGTAGCCACCGTTTGGTATTAATCCTATAGTTTCGGATTGTAAGAAGTTTCGTCGAAACACAAGATTACACGCTGATGCTATAGTTGTAGCTTCTAAAAACGGATCCACTTTGCATTGATCAATGAATAACTTTCTAAATTTTAAACAAGCATCAGTTAATATTTTGACATCATTAATGCAATATTCGATCATATCACGTTGCATATTAAACTCATCCGTTTTATGTCCGTTATACCACTTTAAAAAGGCATCACGTTCCTCGATCTTCATAGTATCCGGGGCATAGTATTCAATATTGGGTAAAGGACCCTTATAATTTTCATTTTCTTTTGTATTAAATAAGTATGGAAAATACCCCTTCTGCAATGACGCTAAATCAAACGCTTTCGGTAGTTTCGAGAGTGCCATGGGTAAGTAATTTAGTGAATCAATAAATTTTATATTGTCAATTTGCATAAGTATAATTTTACTTCCACGCATTATTAGTCTAGGTTTTATATTTGTATTCTGAAGAATGTAATTCAATATAAATTGATGGTCGTACGATTGTCCATTATGAGCTACTACAATTACTTTTTTGAAATCTTTTTTAATATTTAAAATATGATTCATAAACTCATTTATAACATTCTTCTGTTTAATATTCAGGCGATACTTGCATTTTTGGCAAAAGTAAAGGTTTTCATTTAAGCATTTGTCACACAGTTGCTGAAATACACATAAGTTGGGTTCATGTAGTTTTACTAATCCGTTTTTCTCATCTGCAGTCATATTGATAAGCTTTTCTTGTCGGCTTTCTAAATCGTAAAATATGTAAGACACATTTTCTGTTATAGGTTCACGTTTATCAGGTTGAATGAAACATAAATGATCTTGCGGCACATGACTACGACACATTTTGCAAAAATATTCTCCGCATATATGTTTTCGGGTTATTGGGTATGTTTTTAAGCACTCACAGCAACGCTTTATTTTCTCGCAAATTGACTTTTCTTTCGAGGAAATGGTAGATTTGTGATTGTTAAAGCAGTTTTGTCCTCTGAATGAACGGTTGCAGCATTCACAAATAATTTCTGTAGAGACTCTGGGGCATTTAGGTGATTTTTGACATTGTGGGCATGTTCCGCCGCATCTATGTGTACTTTTCAGATTGTATGGTACATGACATTTTTCGCAATAATAACTACAACAAAATGCTGCAGTTAATGATGTTATGACATTATAATGACCAGTGTTGTATAATAAATTTATCACTTTTCCATCATTAGATCCCTCAAAAATAACGTCGTGTCCCTTTGTTCCATACTGGTAAACAACTATTTTGTATTTTGATAAGAAATGTTGAAAAGATCGCAGTTCTGGTATGCTACATCCAGTATCAGGAATTTCAATCCCTGATTCGTTTATCAATTCTAACGCTCGGGCTGTTTGAAGCTTTGAGTTTGCCTTTCGGATTTTCATATACTCGGGAACCTTTTCAATATTAGCTATAGCAACAACCAATGCACGCGGTAAACACAAATTATCGTTTGCATCTATCGTTATTATACCTCGCCGCATTGCACATTCTTCATTAAACGTAGTATATTTATTATTTCGACCTTGCCCTTTTGGTATTTTTACAGAAGTAATACCCAGGCAAAATGTATCTGTGCTCAGACCATTGGAGTTACTCTGAAATATTTTTGATATCATCTCCCACACATCTGCAAGTTGGATGTCAGAAGCACTTCTAAAATTCATCCAACCTGGGCCTCTTTCTTCGAAACTTTTTCCGCAAAACGTTATTCCCACTTTGTCGTCCGGTTTAAGATTCTCTGTGCTAAACTTCAGTATCTCCTTAATAGCTCCTTTAATCCACCCGGTAGGCTCAACTTCTTCGGGGATTGGCTTAATTTTGAAATCGACTTTACGGCCACGTATGCCGAATCGTTTAACATGACAATTGTAGTCTTTTATTACTTCAAAACGAACCATTATAAAACACTTTTGATTTTTTTTTTAATGCAGTCGTAGTACTTTAGACTTTATTAGATGAAGACTGGTCTTCGAATGACAGAACTTAGAAATGCCTCAGGTATTTATACTCTTTCAAATAATCAAAAATGGTGTAATTGAAATAAAAAAAATAATATTTATCTAAATGTTGCCATGTATAATCTTCATAATTTTATGTATACTACATAAATGAAGTCCAAGTCACACCATTAACACTGATTTTACACCGCATTCGGCCACCACTGCGTGGATTCGGGTTGCATTTACGTACTCGTATTACTTTCGAGGTACACACCCCTTTCGAAGAAACAAATCTCTTCAGTCTACCTTAAAGGCGGAGGTGTGGGTCTAACGACCTGGAACTGTGCCATCTACACTCATAGTAATACTTTCCTCATTGCAACACTCTTCCGAATAGCGAACTAGTTGATTTCTTCAATTCCAATAGATCGGATATTAAAGAGTCTTCCCCTAGCCACTTACGTATAAGTGTTAAATTATATCACGACTCGCCCCTGGGTTTGAACCAGGGTGCTCTGGGTTAGTAGGCAGACGCTCTACACACCAAACCAGAAACGCAACGATTCGCCAGAACTCTAGAAACTAAGAATAATAATATACATACATACATACATACATATAAGGAATGAGTGCAAACCTAATGGACGAGAATAATCTGTTAGTACTCAGAAGCATAATGTTAATCAATATACACACTCATATACATACACGTATGTCTGAATTAGGAAATTACTGAAAATAAAAGATAATAAAGACAATTTAATGTTATGCCAATGCCATTTCTACAATCAAGTTGTGGTCAAGACTTGTGGTCATTATACATCTCTCTAAATACGTACTTGGTATATGTATTATGAAGAAATGAGTTGAAGGCGATAAGACAAAAAAAAAATTACTAACGTATACGGTATACCCAATTGCAGATAGTCTTCACAAACCCAGATAGCCTGTGGGTCGGTGTTGTAGCTTCGCACCCCAAAGGTTACGTGTTCAATTCTCCGTAGGGTAATACCTTTTATTTTTAAATTAGTCTTCTTCATTGAATTATCGATTTATTGATCGATTATCGATTTGTTACCTTATCGTGGGCATCATTCATACTGGTTCCCACAGACTTTCCTACGGGGACTAGTCACCACACTTCTCGAAGGTTCCACGCCCCCGCTCTCTGAGAGAGATAGAGGGAGAGAGAGAGAGGGAGAGAGAGAGAGAGGGAGAGAGAGAGGATGGGAGGGAAGGGGTAATATGTAACAGGTAAAAGGTGTCCTCAATGATAGATAACAGGTGTGATCTAAAAATAGACAACAGGTGTGATCTAAAAATAGATTACAGGTGTCATCAATTACAGGTAACTCATATCAAGGTCAACTCAAGGTCATTCAAAAGTTCCCACGGTCTGAAAAATTTTCCCAGGCCCAAGTGCACCATTACCTACTATCAATTTTTCAATATTCACAGCCAAAATAATTAATCGCCGTGAAAGTGTTTCTAAATACACTTATTGCCGTGTATTAGGGTAAGTACCTACTATGTCCACCGAGAGGAAAACTTGCATTTACGGATATGTCTCCTGGGAAAAATTTGCTGGGTAGCCAGCCAGCATCGGCATCATATACCGAAAACATAGCCACAAATAAGCTTCACTTCATGAATCACGAATCGCCAACTATGTATCTATAGGACCACCGCCGTCTATACAGGGTGTCCCATTCATGGTGGAGAATATTTTAATGGTAGGTAGTGTGGCTCATTTGGAGAAAATTAATGTACAACGGGACCCCTCTATTTTTAACCGTTACAATGTTATAGCATTTTTGTCAAAATGCACGACTTGCTGAACTAAATCAAAATTTGCCACACCACCAATCATTTCATCCGAGATATGACTTCACTTTCTGAAACTACATAAAATTTCCAATAAAACGACACCTCGCCCGTTACGAAGTTGCTCGTATCTTCCGAGCTACACCCGTTCAAACTTTAAAGAAATTTTAAAATTGCATACGATTTTATTATTTGAATTTTTTATGAAAAAAACAATTTTACAATTTTTTTAAAGTTTGAACGGGTGTATCTCGGAAGATACGAGCAACTTCGTAACGGACGAGGTGTCGTTTTATTGGAAATTTTATGTAGTTTCAGAAAGTGAAGTCATATCTCGGATGAAATGATTGGTGGTGTGGCAAATTTTGATTTAGTTCAGCAAGTCGTGCATTTTGACAAATAATGCTATAACATCGTAACTGTTAAAAATAGAGGGGTCCCGTTGTACATTAATTTTCTCCAAATGAGCCACACTACCTACCATTAAAATATTCTCCACCATGAATGGGACACCCTGTATATTAAGGCCGCCGCCGCCTGGTCTGGTCCAAATATCAGTGTCCTAAGGTTTAAGCGGCCCGCAGAATAAAAAAAAATTTAAACGCGTATTGAAACCTATGTATTTTTGTAATTTAATCCCAGAGTATTTCTTTTAAGATGTGACTATTAATCGAAGTCAATAGCTTCCTAGGAATTACGTTCTATAGAAATTACGGGCGGAATTCATAGTCCCCACTTAAGTAATAAGGATTCCCTTAATGAATAAGGGGTTTCTCTATATAAGTGAGCCCTTAAGGGAGCTTCGTATTCATAGACATCACTTATTAGGGCGTTGCCTCATTACATAAACGATTTACTTATTTGCCATATCTACTGAAAGTGACAAATAAAATATAAAAAATATCAAGTAGTTAAAAATTCAAAATTTTTAAAAAATTTCAAAGTGTTTGAATAAGGATATGTCAACAAATTATATGAGTTCATATAAGGTTACTAGATATGAACCTTAACGAATAAGGGAACCCTTTAGGAAGCCCTTAAGCGTTTGCTTATTGAGTGACTATGAAAAGCGTCAGTCCCTTAAGGATTCCCTTAAGTATAAGTGAGGACTATGAATTCCGCCCTACATCTTTTGAAAATGTTCTTCAAATAAATTGAGAACTTTAGATAAGAAGTTAAAACGCCAACATTATTTGTGAATTAATTTCAAATTTTGGACAGCTGATCCGAACATTGTAGAACCGGTCATAAGCATACAGGTAGCCCAAAACAACCTTGGGAGCGAAAATTCTTTTAAGCGTGCATAAGCCACCGACTTCTTGACGAGTTTTAGTAAATTGTTGAAATGAGTTCAATAGCTAGAATTTGTGCTGCCACACATTTTTATAATTAAGTTCTTGGACCTGGCCACGGGCCGCGAGTTTGACATGTCTGCTCTATGCGGTGGATTCTCGTATTATGCAAAAAAGCGCAAGGAGAAGAGTTACATTTTGGTGGGTGGGGGAGGCAATGAATGAAAACCATAAAGTAAACCATATAAGTATATATATATTCAATCAGCTAAATTTTTGATATTAAAGTGATTATTTTTTTGAGTACTCAAAAAACCCAAAACATCGATGTTTTTGGGTCGATGTTTTCTTACCATCGATGGTTTCGTTTCGATGTTTTTTCGATGGTAACCATCGATGTTTTTCTTTCGATGCTCATCTCTAACGTTAAGTATCATATATATTCAATTCATCAATGAATAATTAAAAAAAACTCGTGCGACGGTGAGTCTCGAACTCATAACCCTATGCGCCGAAGGTGCGCGCCCTAACCACTACTCCAGCCAGACTATATGAATGATCATGTTTTATTCGTGATTCTAATCACCCCAGCAACAAAAATCACACTTGAGGAGAAAACCATTATATTTCCTATATGCATGATCCGTGGACATTCCTTCAGCTGACCATCATGTATCTTACTTTCTTTTAATGCGTCCTATCAACGCCATCTAGATATATCAAGGCCGCAACTCAGCTGTACGATGACGTCATGGATCCTGGTTAAACTGTTCGGCGGACACGGGCAAACAACAACAATGTCATGAGAAGCAACAACAATGCAATGCAATTTAATCTGCGGATTTGACGTTTACGAGTATACATTGCGGCCTTAATATACAGGGTGTCCCATTCATGGTGGAGAATATTTTAATGGTAGGTAGTGTGGCTCATTTGGAGAAAATTAATGTACAACGGGACCCCTCTATTTTTAACAGTTACAATGTTATAGCATTATTTGTCAAAATGCACGACTTGCTGAACTAAATCAAAATTTGCCACACCACCAATCATTTCATCCGAGATATGACTTCACTTTCTGAAACTACATAAAATTTCCAATAAAACGACACCTCGCCCGTTACGAAGTTGCTCGTATCTTCCGAGATACACCCGTTCAAACTTTAAAAAAATTGTAAAATTGTTTTTTTCATAAAAAATTCAAATAATAAAATCGTATGCAATTTTAAAATTTCTTTAAAGTTTGAACGGGTGTAGCTCGGAAGATACGAGCAACTTCGTAACGGGCGAGGTGTCGTTTTATTGGAAATTTTATGTAATTTCAGGAAGTGAAGTCATATCTCGGATGAAATGATTGGTGGTGTGGCAAATTTTGATTTAGTTCAGCAAGTCGTGCATTTTGACAAAAATGCTATAACATTGTAACGGTTAAAAATAGAGGGGTCCCGTTGTACATTAATTTTCTCCAAATGAGCCACACTACCTACCATTAACCCTTAAATGCATGGGGTCTGAACCCATTATCGTAACTGTCCTCTTCTTATGTAAAATCGGTCACTGAACACGGAATGAGCCTTTATTTTCCCAGAAAATAGCCCGTTTTCCCAGAAAAGCGAAAATTGTAGAATTTGTATTGTGTACCAAATATGGTACGCCATGCATTCAGGCCATATGTTGTAAATGAAAGACATTTTCCAAATGTTATTTAATCTCCCTCTTACTTTGATAAGAACAGTGCAAAAAAGAAAGGATAATGATTATGGAGAGTTTCGATCGAAATTACAGTGGAAACTCGATATAATGAACTCCTCTTCATTAAAGGAAAGGTGGTAATTTCTATAGAAAATCGCGAATATTCAGTTCAGGGAGCTTGGGTAGATAAGTGATTAGTTTCCTATTCCTTATTGAAATTTGTATGGATGCCTATTTGTGACATATCCTGGAAGTTGATGGAAAGTGGAGTAGGTCTTACTACACCTACATCCCCTATACAAACCTAAATTTAGCCATGTCTTTCGATATAATGTCGCGAAACACTTTAAATATGTGTCAAGTGGTAGCTGTTGGATGTCCTTATAAAATATTAAAAATGCGACCGATCCGAGTTGTATACCCCTTCCTCCACTACAAAAAACATGCAATTGATTATTTTGGGCGTTGCGTGCCGTCTAGCTCTGTACATGGGTTTAGGGTATGCACTCATCATGCTATTAACGCGATTAGAATTCGGTCTCGTTATAAAATAAATATTTTATATAATAGTTCGTTATAAACATGTTTCACTGTTAAACGTATATCTCGAGACTTCTTTTGATGTACCATAGCTCATGGGATTCCTTTCTTGAAAAGTATATGGATTGGATTGACTTTGCTAGGATATGAACATAGAAATGAACTGCTGCTTGCTTTATAACCCAAATTTGTGCAGGTCACAGGACATGTCCACAAGAAGTACATCCATGCAATTTTTTGTTTATCGAATGTGGTACTCCACATACTCTTCCATGTGAAGTGGTTGACCCTAGAAGCACATTTACTGAGGATCCTGACCGTATATTTCCAAGACAATACCTGTCATAATGAAATGGTTCAAGAAATGGGATATCAAGGCGCAGCTGCTTGAGTCCTGTTGAAACTCCAAGTATCTTACTAAGATGTTAAGTACAGAAGCTCGGTTTTTTAGTTGTGTGTCCTAAGGAGAAAACAAAAGATGTGAACAATTTTTTCAGTATACTTGCCAGCTAAAAAGACTGCGGGATTATAAGAAGCAGCTACAGAAACTCTAAGCCCTGACCGGTGTGCTATAGAAAACAAAATGACGAAAACGATCCTTCTAAATCAACTCTGACAGCTCCGTTTTCTTGGATCCTAATCAGGACTGATTAACCTAGCTTTTATAAAAAATGGCAGTAAATGTCCTGGAAAATGGATCGGTGGCATAATTTGTATGAAAATTTAGGTTATTTGGACCAGTTCTGAGTTCAATAAAACGCACCATCATGTTAAAAGAGCTGATAATTAAAATTTTATGAACATATCCTACTCTACCCAAGCCTAAAGGAGAATAATTTCATCAACTAACAACGATCGGAATGAATGTATAGATATTTCTGAATATGCCCCACTGCATGGTGTACCATATATGGTACGTTGCAAAATTAGTGCAAACAATACCTTTGGTGACTTTTTTTGGTCAAAATCTCAAAAGAATCTCAAGTACACATTCCAATTTACTAACCAGTATTTTTCCTTTTCCAAATAACGGTAAATTTCGCCGATATTTTTAGCTCAAGAGAATAGCTTTTAAAATTTCACAAAAAATATCGTTCGTCCACTTTGACGACGCACAGACAATTCAAAGAAAGCTTGGGGAAGCCAAAATTGAATTTATTTGAAAGCCTATTTTGTCTACTTTGGGAAAAAGTAAAAAAAAAATCAAAAATTTAATAATCGCTAGACTTTTACGGGAATCTAGTCATGTACCATATATGGTACGCTATGCATTTAAGGGTTAAAATATTCTCCACCATGAATGGGACACCCTGTATAGACGGCGGTGGTCCTATAGATACATAGTTGGCGATTCGTGATTCATGAAGTGAAGCTTATTTGTGGCTATGTTTTCGGTATATGATGCCGATGCTGGCTGGCTACCCAGCAAATTTTTCCCAGGAGACATATCCGTAAATGCAAGTTTTCCTCTCGGTGGACATAGTAGGTACTTACCCTAATACACGGCAATAAGTGTATTTAGAAACACTTTCACGGCGATTAATTATTTTGGCTGTGAATATTGAAAAATTGATTCTAGTTTCGAAAATTCATAAAATAATTTTAGCCGGAAAAACGGCCGAAGAAAATCAATTCCGGCTAAAAATCCGGCCGGCCGGAATTAGAAATTTCTTCCGGCTAAACAGCACGGTTTCCGGCTAAATTTGGCCGGAAAACGGCTAAATTGGCAACACTGGATATGACGCTAGAACTTTCGAAATAACGACCGAATCGCAACTGTCCCTATTCAAGTGACCCAATTTTGAACATAGAATTTATTACTGCATCAGCATAATGTTGATTAAACATAACTGTTGTTATTAAATGCTTCACTTTTTTTCTAGCAAACTATGAGCAACATAATAGCCTTTGTAAACAAATACTGACTTATGCTCTCTGCTGCAAGGAAAAGGATATTTTGAGATAAACAACTCTCGAAAAGTTTGTCCCTATTCAAGTGACTGGGAGTGTACATAAGCCAACGCGTGTGGATGAGAGAGTGTTCACGAAAACTACGTCTCTTTGGATTTATCTAGCTAGCAGGGTTCTCTTCACCAACCTCGTCAACTCCCGATCCGATAGGGGATGTCGCATGTCTGTTGTTAAAGCGGCGCATTTCCTTTAAACACTTTTTTTTTGCAAATGAGCTCGTATCATCTCCATAATGTCGTCGTTATTGCAGGGATCGGCATATTGTCGACGAAGAGCGTCCTTCATAGACTTTCACGTGTAACGATTACCCGAGTCGGCTCCGAATTCACAGAACCATGCCAGTGTGTCCCCTGAAAAGAGCAAGTGAGCGTACAGACAGATGTAATCTTAATTGCCACCGAATATGCATTTTGTGTACAGCTCTATTTGCTGAATGAACTCGTGCCGCGAAACTTCTGTCCCCATTCAGAGATGGAACCATAAACTCTATGCGGTGGTATCATAGCCGAGGACATCGACGAACGGTTCCGTCATTTCTCCCCCTCAACTCGCAGATCCACGACACGGGACGAGGATGGTGCCTGATTAACAGCTGGATTCCTGGGCGAGATCTCCGAATATCGCAATGGAGAGTTGTAGTTCCTATAATATGGTCTCTATAGTGGACCATCATAATGCACTTGCCGAGGTCCAGCATAACGACGGTTGTCTGCTCGTGGTGGATCGTCCTCCCTAACAGGACGAACGAACGCGTTCCCTCATGACTCCCTCAGAGTTACGACGGCAGGTGACGCAGGATTTACAACGCGTCCTGGATTGCTCAGTTGTTGCTGTATAGCGTTTACCACTATAGACAGTCTGCAGTCTGGGAAGTAAATGTTCGATTAGGTCATTTGACGTAGTAGGTTGAGGAGAAGCCATTAAATTGTCCGCACTGCTAGTATTTTCGTTGGGTACACTCTAAAAAGTGAATTTAAATTTCCGCTGGAAATGCGGTAATTTTACACTTTTTCCCGCTTATAATCACATACAGAGTGCATTTTTCAACAATTTCTGTGTAAAATAAGAAAATTACACTAAAATCAGTGTGAAATGTATTTTTACGCTACACTTCTGTATAATTCAGATTTTCTGGTGCATTTTTACAACGTTTATGTGTTTAATTCGGATTTGTGGTGTATTTTTACAACGTGCAGTTGACGTTTTACTCATTTTTTGTAGCGTGCTCTCCAGTTGTCAAACTTCAATCGGCTGTACTTAGCACAGTGTAAATTCTCTGCATTTAGAACTCATGTGTACACGCTCTGTGGCTCACTTGGTTGAGTCGCACTCTACGATGCTAGTAATCTAGAGGTCCCGAGATCGAATCTTGGCGTGGTCCAAAATTTCCGTACATATGCGGATAGGAAATATTTAGTGCTTGCAACATTACACTCCGAAATGATATGCAATGTAACGTTGACTCGAAATTGCCTATAAACGGCTGAGTTACGGTACTGAGAAGAATAACAAGTGTACAGATCGCACAAAAAAGACCATATTGCAACCTCCCATGTAGACGAAAATCTGATCAGCAAAACTCGACCGATACTTGTTTATATTTTATATATCCTTAAATAGTTTTATTGATAACTATATTATTTGTAAAGGTTCGCCACTTAAATCTTTACAACGAAAAAAGAGTGAAACCGCATTATATTCATATTATTACGGAGTGTTTTTACACATAGCGCGGTGTAAATTTGCTAATATATTGGAGTAGATACTCTTTTAAACATTGTTTATGTAAAATTACACTTGATTTGCAAATTTAGATTGCAGAGTAATTTCACTATTATAATAGAAGGAAACAAAGTTTCCTTCTATTATAAGAGTAAAAATTTCATAGAGTGTAGGGCTGTACACTCTAAAAAAATTTACTCCAATAATAGGAGGAAACTTTTTTTCCTTCTATTATAGTAGTAAATTTACACCACTATATGAACGAGAGTAATTTTACGCTTTACGGTGTAAATATTTACTACAAAATTGGTGTAAATTTGCACACATAAATAAGTAAACTTACTCTTAAACTGAAGTAAATTTAAATCAGAAATAAAATAAAAATACGAAAAAAATGTAAATTTACACCGGCAAATATGTAAATTTACATCCGGGTTTATAATAATATTTAAGGAAACCCGTTCTTCGGTGTAAATCGTCCTGGAGCTACCCGTTATTGCAACGGCCAAGAGCTGCCACACCCCCTTCGGTTCAAGAGCAAAAAAGCGCTACAACACAACAATAATATGATCCTCACACGAACGCACTTCGGACGGAACAGACTAACTGCACACAGAACAAGTCACTTGTGAGATACAGGAAAATGCAATAATGCACAAAAGTCAGTTTTACACAAATGTAGGTGTATTTTTTACACCAAAATTGGTAAATATACACTGAAAATGTGAAGTTACACAAGAATAAAGTTATGACACATCTTCACACCAAATGTGGTGTAAAAATACACTGAGATAGAGTAATATTGAAAAATCTGTGTAATATTGCACTATTTTGTGAGTATACTAGAAATTTTGTTGAAAAATAAACGTTTACTGTAATTTTGCGAGAAAAAAGGTGTAAAATTCAACGAGTTTTCGATGTAAAATTCAACCTTGTTTTTACAGTGTACATCAGCCATTCTACGAGCCTGTGACCGAGTCACG
>CATIXY010000013.1:0-20176 GCA_949715475.1 Microchrysa polita
CAAACTCAACCAAATTTCACACAAATGTATTTCTATTGATGACACAAAACATATGTAAGATTGAATCAAATCGGACCATGGGGTCATGGGGCTGCCATACAAACCAAACCCCCCATATTTGTTCTTCTAAGAAACATTGTTTTACACCAATTTCACAAAACCCTGAATTAATGTGTCTTTATCAAAGCAACTAAAAAGTTCAAAACGAATGGAATCGTACTGTGGGGTCATGCTCCGGCAACCCCAATAAAATTTTCCGAGTAAATATTTTTATTTGCCCACTTATTTCAACCAAGCCCAAACATTTTGTCAAGACGGAAGAACAAGAATGAGGAGGGGGATTAAATACAAGTCATAGGTACGCCCGAAAAAACTTTTAGCCCAAGCGAAGGGTATCCGAATTTCGGCCGCGCCCGAAATTAGCCTCGGCCCCTGGGGTTGGTGAGCGTAGCGAGCAGGGGGCGAAGCCCCCTAGTACTTAATTACATTAGTTTCCCCATGAGAGGGAAATCTATCGGCACAATGGAATATGTTCTTTTTGTCGCCTTTTACTTCCAAAGTACATACTGATCCACATGCAAGATTCTCGTATAATAAAAAATGATGTTCACCGATCGCCGGTGCATGCAATTGATTCATTGTCAAAATCGAGTCAGAATGGGGCCATTCTGACTCGATTTTTTCCAATTAAGTCAATGAATTGCCATCATTTCATCAATGATAATCAAAATGTGGTTCTGCATACTGAAATCTGAAGAATTCAAAATAAAAGCCACCGCTTAAACTTTGACAATATTTCCATTTTCATTTCAAATAGGCATTTGCAAATAATAATTAACCACCCTTTCTACCATTTTCTTGTTACTCGTTGGAATTTAGTTATTTTAGGGGTCTCTTTGTGTCAATAAATTTGCCACTCATAGTATGTATCATGATTTATTTAACCGAAAGGCACTAGTATTTGCGCGTTTCGATTTTAAATTGCTTCTTAAATTTACATTGGTCCGCATTTTTAAACTCTTAAGTGCACAGCACCTTCAGAAGATCGCATCAATATTCGTAAGAAAAAAAAAACAATCGTATTCTTAACCCTCCGTCAGACACATGTTAAGATAGTCACATTCGTAACACTGGGGTCTGGCCAGACCCACTGTACCTAATACTCTTGTAGGCAATATTTTTTGAAACTCTTGTCACCTAATTGAACACTTATGTTATGTTGGCATATAATATTTATATATTTGAGTAATTTTTGTGTATATATGTGTGGAAAATGTCTGAAAAGCGAAATATTATGAACAAATTCTGAAATTTAATACAATTTCTTTCTTTCGGTTATCATAATATTTTATTTTTTTCCATGAATACAATCGAAACAATCATAGTTCACTTTCGAATGTTACTGTCAAACAGGATTTGATCATTTTAGATAAAATTACCCCATCTAAAGTGGTAAAAAAATTATCGGCGATACTCCGCGGCCTGTGTTACTGTATGGTTTTGCAAGTTGGAGCATTACATTTTCCCCTTGATTGACTTCTGTTTGACACCCTTCTTCTCGTCCGGTGTATGTTTTACCGTGCGAAAATAGTGGAATGTTATCGTCTTCCTCTGCAGCGTTACAACATAAAAAAAATGGTTTTCGTTTTCCCATGCACTTTAGTTTTTAAAAATTCAGTATTTATATCTCATATCAAGGAAGCAATGGCCGTCATATGACTTGAATAGGACATCTGAGGTTCTGAGTAGGCCACGGAAAGATATCGCTAGACTTATATATCGGTTATTACGGGCCATTGGCCAATAGGAGACCATGCAGCCAGATTGGGTATCCCCCACAACTCGCACTGTCGCAGCTGCGATGCTGCAGATGAGAGGGAAACTGTAACTCATTTCCTCTGCAAATGCCCAGGTATCGCAAGATCCCGGTATCGCACGTTTGGTAGTGCGTTTTTTGGTATCCTAGAGGATGCGTCGAAGGCAAAAATAGGGGAGCTACTTCCTGAATTGTACTGTGTGGGTTTAGGCGACCCTCTACTCTTGAAATTAAACTTTTTGTAACCTCCATTCTCTAAATCGATCAACTTTTTTTTTGTGGTATCAAAACGGCGCCTCTTGCGCTAATTGTGCTTTGGGCCGTATCTGGCCTAAGCAACCACTTTTACCTACCTACCTATATCTCATATGACGTCATGTAGTCACTCATCATATCCTTTTTACCAGGACATTCATGTGTAGGTACAAAAATTTGGTATTAATTCTATAATATACTACACAAATTGTATTGTATGTCAACATACGATAAGAAATTAGTTGGTATTTCACACATATTACGAGTGGGTCTGGCCAGACCCATGTGTTACGAATGTGACATGTACATCAAAATGTCCTTATAACTATCCTTGTGGAACTCACCGCGATCTAGTTGTTGCGCAGATCTGTAGCTAACAATATTTTAGGAAGCTACCGGGAATTTAAACTTAATAGCTAAATCAGAAACATGTTAAAATTAGAATCAAATACGAAAAAGGTCTGGCCAGACCCCAGTGTCAGTCCGAGGGTTAAGTGCAAAACGAATGTACGACATCGAAATTCGTAGCTTGCACTTATCCGTTGCAGTTTACGTGTGCGTACGCATCACCTTTCATACATTTTCGTTGCACATAAGCGAAATTCGCACTTATGCGTTTTGTATACTTATCGACACAATTTTATTATGAAAACCATGTGCAAAAATCATGGGGTTTTCAAAAATTTTGCAGAAATACGTTTTTTGCACTTAAGCGTTTCGCACTTATTGCGTTCTCGACTGTTGTGTTGTATATAAATTGTAGGTAGGTAATGTAATGTAATGATGAATGACTGAAAGAGGTACGTAACCTTTCTGGAAATTTGCAGTGTTAGCTTATGCGTTTCAAAAACATATTCGGGCGGCATTTGGATTTATTGTTAATTTTTGTTCACATATGTATCAATGGGTGAAATAGGTAATTTATGGAAACATACAATGCATCGAAACCTAGTCTGTGGCGTACGCGCACTCTTTTGAGGCTGCCGGCCCCAAAATGGCATCCCTGTTTTCTCGGGGAAATACTCGTCCAATTGGTGTGGGAAGAAACACTAAAAGAATGATGCGCCGCTAATTGCAAAAACAAGAAAAAAATGTTGGGGTTGCCCGCCCGTCTCGGAGAAATACTCGTCCAATCGGCGTGGCAGAAACACTAAGGTAAATTTGGGTCGCTAAATCCGAATTTTAGGTCAAAAGCAAGAAAAAAAATTTCGAGGTTGCCCGCCTTAAAATGATACCCCGGTTTTCTCATCATTGTATGTTCCCACAACTGACCCATCTACCGCTACCTTAAATAGTAATTCATTACTTATACAATAACAACTGTGAAATCTGAATACCGCCTTTTTTTCGGGGTACGCGTACGCTACGAACTGGTTTAGTCAGTACTCTAAATTTCTACAAAGGCTATTTAGTAGACCAATCCATTATTACATTACCAACGACTATCCACTCATTTAATATCTACAAATCTATACCACTATATAGCATCCGACTCGTATGTATGTATAAAAAATCACAATGGGAATGGAAGCCGATCTGCACAAATCATGCCTATCACGTGGATATCTCCCTATCAGCGTCAAACAGCACGAAACCAACCTCTCTATTTATATGTACATAACATACGAAACACCATGCCAATACGAAACCGATCCAAACACAAATCGTATCCCCCATGTCGCTAGTAGAAGATTTCATCGGCAACAATGCACATTACAGCTGCTGAAAAAGCACGATGCTTCGACATAAAACAGCAATGGGTGGCTGGAAAAACCTTGTATATTGCATTTTTTCAGATTTATTTTTTTAATTGGAAAACGTTGTGTATGAATGTTTTGAATCGTCCCGGTCTCTACCGGTTTGGTTATTTACCAACAGACTGCAGAAGAGTGAAGTTTCTTCTGGAAAAACGTTAATGTTACTCTTTTGCGCATCGGATGTTTTTTTACGTAGTGCATCATAAAAATGAGTAATATAATACAGATATCACCGAGTGATCAAGAAAGCATCAATAATAAATGGCGTACAATCAACATTAGTGAATGGCAGGATAAGAAAAGAAAGCTGTTAAGGGATTCGGGGCAGCCTTATGTTAACGAAAGGGGAAAAGGAAAGCAAGTAGATGCAAAAGAATCACCGACCAATGTAAGTAAACTATTTTCTTATTTAACTAGTGTTAAGCTTGAATTAAATTGAAAGCAGCAACAGCACACTTTGACACCAATACATTTGTGACGTCATTTTGCTGTTGTTGCTACCATCAATGTGGGTCTTCAAATTCGAATGCGTGTGTTTTAATTTGACATTTCGCGCTGTTGCTGCTGTCAATCTAATTCACTTGTTAGAATTAATTTTGTGGTTATTGATGGGGGGTTAACTCGCAAATGTCAATTGTTTTATTTTAGGCTCGGGGTTGTAATAATACCTACAAAAAATCCGCTTATGAAAAACTGAATTTGAACGAATTTCACACGCTGCACAAGAGATTTTATGAGCTCACATACAACGAACAAACATTGATGTTATTAACCCATTTCTTCCCAGCGTTGCGTATACGCAGCACGAAGTTTGACCTATGTAAACAACACCAAATTTAAATTGAAATGGAAAAGGAATCATGTAATTTTTAATGGACATTTCTTGGCTCTATTTCTGCATATTTGTTATAGCAAATCACCCATTGGGTCCTTAAGGATATAAGAGAAAGTAATACTATGTTTTTTAGGACATTTTTCGTCATAATTTTAAAAATATTTAAATATCTTAAAATCAATATCCAAATGCACCTTCTATACGAGAAACAATTGCTAATTATTTAATTCCACTTGATTTTGGAAAAAGGTTGGTCCTTCCTGCAGGAGCATGTGTTAACCCTTCTGTCGGCACCTACTACAATATGCATATTTCATACCCAATAGGTCTGGCTGGACCTACTGAGATTTTTTTTTTTAATTTTTAGAA
Organism: Microchrysa polita; assembly: GCA_949715475.1. Classification (NCBI taxonomy): domain Eukaryota; kingdom Metazoa; phylum Arthropoda; class Insecta; order Diptera; family Stratiomyidae; genus Microchrysa; species Microchrysa polita. Next base: position 5,033 of record CATIXY010000013.1, read on the forward strand.
AAAGTGAAATTTTTATCGGTAAAATCATTCTACCCATTCTTTACAGCCATTTATAAACAATAAAAGCATTAAAATCGTTTTTGTAGATATACTAGAAGCGTTTTTAAGAAGATATATTTTGAGGTGGTATTAGAAAAAACATGTTTCTTCCTTTTTTTCTTCTATTTTTGCTTCTCTTTTTTCATTGCGTATCCCTACAGAAAGTTTGATCAAATTTTCCAATTCCAATATCTTTGGCACTTTGTTGGTAGATTTTACCGCGGTATTAGTCTGCAGATTTGGGAAAATAGATAGACAGAAATAGGGAATTTTCAACCGCAAAAATCATTTCATTCTAAATTTTCCGTAAATATCTCAATTAAATCTATTAAGAAACAAAATCTTAAGTCACTAATACTTAGTTCATACTATTACAAAGGAAATAAAACTCTTTTGATTTTCCTAGAATCAAATCTCAGTGGATTAGGTGATGTTATAAGACGGGATAAAATTAGGCGTACCCAATTTGCGAACTTCACGGCTTTTTAAAGCATAATCTCAGAAAATTTTATCGTTTATCGTGCAAATTGAATTTTAATGACTTTAGTACATTACAAATATTAGATTTTTAAGAGAATTTAATATTTTCACTTTTTACATCAAGACGAAAATGGGGGGAAAATCTATAGGTCTGGCCAGACCTATTTGGTATCAAAAAGCACTATAAATTGAAAATTATCAAAAACATGCTCAAAACTTCAACCGATTTTTTTAAATTTTTGCAAAATGCTTCTAAACATATTTTTCTAGGATATCATGAAATATGAAGTCGCTGCGATTTCATCTTCTATACTTTTTTGACCAAAACATAGTGCCAAAGGTCTGGCCAGACCTATGTGCCGACAGAAGGGTTAAACACAGGTGATGCGTTCACGCAACTTTGGGAGTTTCCCGGTACAGTAACACTGGGGCAAACGCATAAAGAGCAAAACATTTTCTTGCTATGTAACGCAGGTTTTGCATCAGCAATATCTTAAAATGAGTTCTAAATACCTCACTATCCACGAGACACATGTGACTCATGGTATTCATATCCAGTACTCTTTTGTGTCTCATTGAAGAAAGGAAAACGATAAAAGAAGTTGCGGGACAATGACAGTTGGATACACTTGTCAGTTGGTCTAAGGCAATTTTCCAAATACATATTTTATAATGGTGTCGAGATTTCCAAAAATATTTCAAGGCTTTCTACAGTGGGTAAAGCGGGCCTTTGTAGTGAATCTATATGTACCCTGAAAAGTCTATGAAATTATTTGTGCAATCTTCACTCCACGGTATGGTCTGAAGTCAACAAGTATGGGATCTAAAACCTTTTCCATTTAATGACAGTTTTGTTAGAACAGAGCTACTAAGCAAATGTTTGCTAAACTTTTGTGTAGTAAATTGTTCTCTTGCACTGGACGCAAGAACATATTTATTTCTAGTCAACTTACTATTTACTTTTGTCACAAGGAATAGTGAAACAATCCGGAATCGCTAAAAGGTGGTAAGACAGACTTCCCGGCGATAGTTGTGGATAGCAGTCTACACGTTCAGCAGTTCCCCTCTATCTATTTTGGCTGTTGACTTAAGCACCTAAATTGTAATATGCCTGTTCAAATGTGAAATAGAAACTATCAAAAACAAGCGAAATCCGGGACAAAGTTACTATGAATTACCACCAGACGCTAACGGCAAAGTACGGCCGACCTCCATTATATTACAAATGGTCAGTTACTCCTACATCTTATCTAATAGTTAGGCTTTGCATATAGAGAATATTCACAAAATTTTCAGAAAGCTTTACATTATATTGAAAAGAAAATAGTGTGCGTCTTATCTATATGACAACCACCAACCACTAGATAAGGTGTACGAAAATCCCGCCCAAAATGTCATCTATATCGCTATAGTGAGTGTTTCAGGATTTTATCACTAAATTTATTATTCGCCATATAAATCAACAATTTTTTGCAACACAGAAGCTTAAAATTTAAATTTTCGTTTACATTTTTTTTTACCAAGAAACTCCCAACGTTGCGTCAACGCAACATCACGTTGGGAGCAACTGGTAACACTTACTGAAACTTTTCAATTTTTTTTTTTTCTTAATTGTATTGTAATTGGTTGGAATCTACCAAAAAACTTCATAGTTTCAGCGTATTTTTATCCTTGGGAAGAAATGGGTTAAAATACATTGCAATTCGAGAACCAAAACGAAGACGGTCTGGGAAAACGGAAGCTAGTTCAAAAAAGCTAGTTCAAAAAAGCTAGCATCTTTTGATTTCACCATTAATGGAGAAGCCATCTGTCTGAAAACATTGATTAATATTTTCTCGGTTACTGCTCGTCGCATTCAAATCTTGCAGGATAAAATGGAAAATGGAGAAGTGGCTTCCAAGGATAGAAGGGCAAGGGGTACACATTTAAGTCGACCACATTCTTTAAATAACGATGCAGCGCCCGCTCTAGCACTTACGCCGCCCCGGGCAAGAGCTAAATTTGGCGCCCCTTACACTGAGAAAAAAAATCCTGTAAATTCAAAAAATACGCATATGATTCAAAGAGATTCAAATATGATTTTGCTTCATATTTGTTTCCCTTTGAATCATTGTATAATAGCTTCATTTCAAACGGATTTCCCTTTGAACTAATAAGATATTCCTTTTGAAAGTCTATCTATGATCACTTTAAATTAAAGTGATGCAGTGTCAATTTAATCAGGTCACAACCATAAATCAAAAAGATTTCCCTTTAATTTAAAAGAGTCCATCCTTTTAAATTAAAAGGAAATCTCATTGTTTTTCCAAATACATGAACTTAAAATAATACTTTAAATTACACCAAAAGGAGTAATTTTCACAGGGAAAGAACATAATTACTCATAAATGAGTTTTGTATAACTGACCTCGCTATAAGTGTTGGCGACATTTTATTTACTTCTTTACGCTCTAAAATCCATAATAAATTACCTACCTACAGTGGGATTCGATACCGCGGCCCTATGAATTGAAGACTAACGCCCCTACCAACTACACCACACAGACTATACGGGTCGACGTTTGTAATTTATACCATACATTGTGACATCGCTCTACCACACTGCCGACCGACTGCGAGTGTAAACCAAAAAAAAATGACAATTTTCTATGTAAACAAAGCGATTTCATTTCATTTTAAAAAGATTTCCCATTGAAAATTTGGATTTAAAGGATTTTCCCATTTCCCATTAATTTAAAAAGAATGAATTTGAATCAAAGAGATATCTATTTAAAAGGAAAGGATTATATTTAATAGGAATGTAACTCGATTTCAAAGAGATATCGATTGAATTTTAAGGGATGTTATTTTTCTCGGTGTAGGTACTATATCGAGCAAATTGATAGTATGTACCTACTTGTATAGTTGTTGTATTAAACCTGAATCCAGATTTATTTCTCGACTGATCTGCGATTTTTGCAGCTTTTGGTCGCCTATAACAGCGAGTAGCTCCGAAACGATTTACATTTTGGAACCGGTTCCCGTAGGCACATTTTTATAAAGACAACACAAAATTCATGGTCACAATGGGATTCAAACCAACGCTGCAGTACTTCAGATAATAATAATCTCTACCCACGCTGAGTTCAGTAGCCGAGTAAGCATAGAGAGTTGTTAAATCGGGGAACCTATCCCAATCGCGATATTAGCATGTCAGGAAACATATTAGGGAGGAATACTATCGCGGCTTTGGCAGGGGGTGGCTCCATCGTACCCCCAATGTCGAATATGTCAAATTCGACGAGCAAGGATGGGAAATTGCAACCCATTAAAATCGAGTTCTCTGAGTCTTCCCTTTCAACATTTTTCTAATTTGCTTTGTGGGGGGATTGTGAATAACAATTTATCGGTGTTTATCTTCCAACGACTTGAGAAAAGCGTGGTTTAATTTCTGAGCGACTGAATAAGTTGTAAAATGTTTTTTGGCATTTAATGTTGAAAATTGAATAATTAACACTAGTTGCCAAATCTTCTTCTGCCAGAAGCTATAATTTATGCGTTTTGACACAAGTCGCAACAAATACATAACGACGAATGATGAAAAAATGTGGGCAAATTGAGGAATTAATCTCTTCTGTTCACTTGATGCTATCAATCACAAGTGCAATGTTCAAAGAGGGAATGGAACTTGAAGACAATAGGGAATAGCCAAATCAATGCTATTAAAACTGAAGGAAACCATCCACGTAAAGATCAGGTGAAATGAAGTTGAGTTATTGTAATCGAACATGCTTTTATGTTTGGAGTGTTTATACGATTCCTTATTTCTCTATATGTTATAATTTCGTCTTTTATTTAAAAATTTGGTTGCCCTTCCCTTTTATAGGAATTATTAATACACAGGTCTAATTAGAATCCTTTGAAGAAAAGGAACTAACTTTTCAATTGGAACACCAAATTACCACATCATTTTACAATGAAAAAATATGTTTTTTTTTTTGGGAAGGAACTTTATTAGTATACATATAACTTAGCGAATTGTGCATTTTGCTTTTCGAAAGCGGAATAGGTGCTACCATCATAAGCGGAACATTTAGGAAACTTTTTCTAAGCACCTCGTATCAATTGTATTGATAAATTAAAAAAATGTTCAACAGGTTTATATAATTACCTAAAAAAACCTTAATCTGCCGTCTCTAAAAAAATTGAGTATAACGGTTGTAAAATACTTCGGTGCCAGTTTGTTTCCTACCTTGCGGCATTTTGTTTCAACTCATTTTATTTTATCTGTAGTTAAACGTTTTGCTTTCTACTAAATTGATGTTGATGGTAAACTTTTTCACTCGTGTTTTTGTATTCGAGTGATTCCCAAAAAGCCGCCCCTAGAATTTGGCGCCCCGGGCGACCGCCCGGCTTGCCCCCCCTTAGAGCGGGCGCTGTAACGATGTAAGGCAGTTGATCCGAGACCATATCAAATCATTTCCTGTTACACCAAATCATTACAGCAGGAATTGTTCGTCTAAAGAATGTTTAAGCCAGGATTTAATGCTGCAGAAAATGTACAACCTTTTTACGGAAGTGTATCCACAAGCTAAAGCCAGTATTACCATCTGTAGGAAAATATTTAAAAAGGATTTCAACCTGCGATTTGGAAGTCCAAGATCAGACACATGTAAACAATGTGACCTGTTTTATGTCAGGTTAATCACAGCAGATAATGACAACTTGCGCAGGGAGATAGAATGTGAAAGTAACATCCATCACATGAAAGCTGAATAGGCATACAAAACGCTAGCATCTGATGCAGCAAATAAAAATTTTGTTGTACTCTGTGTTGATTTGCAGCAGGTGTAGTTTACCCCTACACTTACACATTGAAGCATGTTTTACCAGCGGCAGTATTCAACTTATAATTTTGCTGTCCACAATCTATCTACAGAAAATGTTTCAATGTATTTGTTGCATGAAACTATTGCCAAGAGAGGATCAAAAGAAATATCGTCATGCCTACTTAATTTTGTCATTGAAAATTACACTGTAGGCTTGAGCATCGCGCAACGCCAATACTTGATCAAAAGACAATGCAGTGCCGTCTTCATCGACTGCACTTATTTTCCACTGCGGATTTTGGTGAATCAAATATTCGACATTGTGCAGATCGCGAACCATTCGACGAACGTTCAGATGCAGATGAGTGGCCTGAACCAATTGAACAATTTCCTTGGTACCCAAACTAAACTGTAGTTACGTCACCGCTACGACAACCCCATCAGCCATCCCAACTTGACTCACCAGCTGCATAAGTATGGTTGCGTCAAACCCATCTTCACATAAACACATTCGCTCAACATAAACAGGATGCATCAAACCCATCCTCACATAAACACATTCGCTCAACACAATCAGGATGCATCAACCTCATCGTAACATAAACACATCTGATTCGCATCACAACATAAACATCACATCGAAGTCGAACGTATAAGCACATGTGCATCATCATTGCAGATGCAGGATCAACATTAATTTAGTATAAGAAGACGAACATGTTTTAGTTTAAGGCAGTCCTCATTTGTATTCGAATTACTTCGTATCAGTCCTCAATAAAGAAAAGTTCCTCTTTCAACAAATCGGTTATTTTATTAACAACCCGTTAGGACACACACGTAATTGGCGCAGTCGGTTCTTCGAACAAAATCTATGTTCCAGAAAGTGGAAATAGAGTTTCGATTAGTGTAACTAGTGGAAAATTTGTGCTAGTAAAATTAAAAAAACATTAAAAAAATAAAATCTTTCAAGGACCCCACCAGTGGTAATCCTTTTAGATACATTAATACAAATCAACTCTGTTGGACCCCACCAGTGGTAATCCAATAAGAGAGTAATAATACAAACTCCAAAGGACCCCACCAGCGGTAATCCTAAAAGAGTTAATAAAATCATAACATCATAAATTAAGTGATTGTGATTTAAACAAATAAAAAGCCAAAATGTTGGAAGGAGACTTACCAGAACTACCAAGAGAGGACGAAAATCTCGCATTAAACGTGGATCCCCTGAAATATGTCGCAAGCATCCCCGAATTTGATGGAAGAGAAGACATCAACAGTTTCATAACCAAAGTGGATCGCATTATACCACATGTAAGGAGGTACAATAACGATAGCCAACTAATAATCATGGAGGCCATTTATTCAAGGCTAAAAGGTAAAGCAAGACAACTAATAGAAATTCACAATAATGTAACTAATTGGTCCCAGACTAAACTCCTATTAATGAATAATTTTTGTTCACATAAAAATAGTATGAAATTATATGATGATTTAAGAGCACTTAAATGTACAGGCACAATTGCGGAATTTTATGAAAAAATACAATACAATTTAAAAACATTAAATACAAAAACCAAAGTTGAATTAGAAACTAGAAATTTACCGTTTACCGATCATATCGAACATAATTTGAGTGCCGCGTTGGAAATTTTTAAGGGCAAAACCCCCGAACCGGTCAGATCTATGTTATACTCTCGAAATCCTGGTTCTCTTGAAGAAGCTTTCAGATTGGTTCAGGAAGGCAATTATACAAATTATACCAGTAATCCTCATAAGAGAAACTATTTAGGAAAAAATAACAATTTCAGACAAGACAGACATGACGGACATGAACATCAAAAACAATATTATAACGTTCAACCCCCTCGTCCAGTTCAGCATAACTTCGTACCCAGAAATAATTATTACCGAAAACCCGAATCCATGCATAACCATGTTAGAAGTACTCAACAACGTTTTAACCAAGACAACAGGTTTAATCAATACAACAATTTTGGAACTTCACAACAAACTAGAAGAACCTTCCAAATGCCCCATTATTCCCACACAAATCAGGAACCTATGGAGGTCGATAATTCTGATCAATATCGGAATAATAACTTACAAGAGGACTTAGCCGAAAATTTTCAGCTAGAAGCCTCGGAAACTCATTACAATTGCCATATGTAAAAATTCGTACAAGACTTGGTTTCATCCGCTTACTCGTGGATACTGGAGCCACTCATTCTATATTAAATCCTGGAATTTGTAGTCCTGACAAAATTTTTGACTTAAATCAACCAATTTTATTAAAATCAATTAGTGGCATAGTCCCTATTGCTCAACAAGCAATTATTCCCCCTCTAAGTGAATTTAATTCACCAAATAAAATGAAGTTTCTAGTTACAAAGTTTCATGATAATTTTGATGGACTTATCGGGAATGACAATTTGATCCCTAACGAAGCCATCATAAATTATAATAAATCTACTATTACACTTAATAAAAAAGTGAATAAATTATATAAAAATAAAACTGACGAAGAATCAGAAAACTATAATACAGTAATGGAACAATCTCTAGAAAAACTAGAAATGGAAAAATCTCAGGGAAAAATGATTACTAGAAGAGATAATCATTTAAATATGGAAGAAAAGGAGATGCTAGATAAACTCATTAAGGAACATAATGATGTCTTTTATCAACCTGATTCCAATTTAAGTTTTACAAGTGAAGTGAAACATAAAATTAAAATGACAACTGATAAACCTATTTATACTCGCACATACCGTTATCCTCAATGTCATGAAAAAGAAGTTGAAAAACAAATTAAAGAATTACTATTACAGGGTATAATACGAAATTCAAGTTCACCATACTCAAGTCCCATTTGGATAGTACCAAAGAAAGCAGATGCTTCTGGTAATAAAAAATGGCGCATTGTTATTGATTATAGGAAAGTCAATGAAAATACAATTGACGACAAATACCCAATTCCATGTATTGATGATATTTTAGGGAAACTTGGTCAGAGTCAATATTTCACAACTATTGATCTTGCTAGAGGTTTCCATCAAATTGAAATGGACCCTGCTGATATTGAAAAAACAGCATTCTCAACAAACAATGGACATTACGAATTTCTTCGAATGCCATTTGGTCTTAAAAATGCACCTTCCACATTCCAGAGAATGATTAATGGAGTATTGAAGGATCACATTGGTAAAATTTGTCTCGTGTATTTAGATGACATAGTAATTTTTTCTACATCCCTAGTTGAACACATAAAATCAATTAAAACTATTTTCGAATGTCTCAGAAAAGCAAATTTGAAAATACAACAAGATAAATGTGAATTTTTGCGTAAAGAAACTGAATTTTTAGGTCATATTGTGACAACAAAAGGTATTAAACCAAACCCAGAGAAAATTTCAGCAATAACTAAATTTCCATTACCCCGAACAAGTAAAGAAATAAAATCATTTTTAGGCCTTGCCGGATATTATAGGAAATTCATTAAGGATTTCGCTGCAATCGCAAAACCACTTACATTAAGACTCAAAAATAAACCCAAATGATGCAGACTTTGTAGAATCTTTTGAAAAATTAAAATTACTTATTTCAACTGAACCAGTATTAAAATATCCCGATTATAATAAACATTTTACGTTGACAACCGATGCATCCAATTTCGCTATTGGAGCCGTCCTTTCACAAGAAGGACACCCAATTAGTTTCGCATCCAGAACTCTCAACGAACATGAAATCCAATATTCAACGATCGAGAAAGAACTTCTTGCAATCGTTTGGTCAACTAAGTATTTTAGACCATACCTTTACGGTAGACGTTTTACGATTAAAACAGACCACAGACCATTACAATGGTTAAGTTCAGTCAAAGAACCCAATTCTAAGCTTCAAAGATGGAAAGTTAAACTTGAAGAATTCAATTTCGATGTACAGTACATTAAAGGTAAAGAAAACGTAGTCGCAGATGCATTATCACGTGTTGAAATATACGTAAACAACTCAGTTAATCAATCCAATTTAGCTACAATTCATAGTGCACAAGAAGATGATACTCATTACATGCAAATTTCCGAAGGACCACTCAATTTGTTCAGACACCAAATTATAGTTAAAAAAGGTAAAATTGATAAAGTCACAACAGAAACATATAAAAAAGCTAAAACAATTATCTGTCAATTAAAGAACCCTTGTGAAGAAGAATACAGGAAAATACTTATGGAACATTCACCTAAATTTGGTAAAGTAGGAATAATGTTTACAGATGATACAATTTTCAGAAATTTCCAACAGGAATACATTAAATGGAAAAGAGATAACAAAAATATAATTTATATAAAAACAAACTACAGGCTTATGAATGCTTCAGATGAAGAAATAAAAGAAATAATTTTGAAAGTACATGTTAAAATGAATCATGCAGGAATTAATAAAATATACTCTGAAATAAAAACAAAATACTTCTATCCTCATATCAAAGACGAAATAGCTAAACTTATTAATAATTGTCATTTATGTCTATGCTCCAAATACGATAGGAAACCTATAAAAGAACCATTCAAACTTACTGAAACACCTCGAAAACAACAGGAAATATATCATATGGATGTTTGGTATAAAACAAAAACTGATCTTTATTTAACTTGTATCGATAAATTCTCCAAATATGCAGCATTAGATAAAATTAAATCGAGAAATTGGGTAGATATACTAAATGGAATCAAAAACATATTGAACATAATGGGAAAACCAAAGAAAATAATACTCGATAACGAAACAGCATTTAAAACAGAAATAATTAAAAACTATTTTCTACAAGAAGAAATCCAAATACACTTTACTACTGCTAACTACCACACTGGAAACGCAGATGTGGAACGTTTTCATAATACTTTAGCCGAAAATCTTAGAATATTTAACGCAAGACAAAAGCAGAAAGAAACCTTATTTCATGAAAACCCTTTGACAGAAATTTTACATTTATACAATAGAACTATCCATTCAAGCACGAATGAAAGACCAATTGACGTACATCATGGTTTAGGTAACAATCCAAAAATATATGAAACACTTATTAAAAACAAGGAAAACAGTATTAAAAATTTAAATAAAAATAGACTAGAAAGAGATATAAATAAAAATTTCGTTAATGCTAACCCTAAAACCAAATTAGATCCAAGGAATAAATTCATTAGAAGTAATGATACAAGAAAATTTCACAAAAATCAACATTTAGCCAAAAGAAAATTTCAAAATTCAGAGTTAATAACTCCCTTTCGTTCCAGCAATCATAATTCTTCTACTGATACTGATACCAGTCTCGTCAACTCAGGTAATAGAGATGACCAACATTGCGGACGGAAACGGTTACATATTGGTACAAAAAGAAAAGGTACAATTAATAGATCACTACACCCACATAATTCACACAATAAACTTGACGCTTTACGAAGAAAGTTTCAAAAAGATAGAAGGAAACGTTGAAATTCTGCATTCTCTTAATTATGACTTAACTGATATTGCCCATGAACTAACTCATTTAGAACATGAAATTCATTCATTATGGTTACCTGGAATAAGCAAAACTAAACCAAACTTGTATGGCAAATTAGCAAAACTGAGCAGAACCCAAAATAACCCATATACACCTGTAAACTCTCCAGAACTATGTGAAACACTAGGACTAAAGACTGACTGTAAGAAAACGAAAAACATTAGACAAAAACGTGGTTTAATTAATGGTTATGGACGATTGTTGAGTTGGATAGGTGGAGTTATGGACGATCAGGATGCCTCACGTATTGAAGCACATTTTGCCAACCTTGATAAAAATCAGAAAGTTTTGAGAGAAAACCAGGATAAACTTTTGAAATTCAACACTAATTTTGACAATCAAATGAAAATTTTAACACAAAAATTTAATAAAAACCAAAATGAATTGAAAATAAAAGTAAATGAAATACGTAAAGACAACAATGAAATTAAACGTAATTATTCTGCATTTGAACAAAAAGTAAAAATTCTTTCAGATATAAATCACTTTAACGAGCAAATTGAAAAAATCAAAGAAATAATATTAAATTCAAAAATTGGAACATTAAATCGTTATTTAATCGAAGATGAAGAAAGCGATATATTTAAAATAACTATAGATAAGTACCCAAAAATAACAACCGCAGTTGCATTTAAAGAAAACTATATACTAATTGTAATTGGAATACCTCAATATGTTAAAAATAAATACCAAAAATATACTATGGAACCAATTCCAAATAAAGACAAAAATTTACAAATTGTAACAAATGTAAATGAAATATTAGAATATAATAAAACATTGTATTATCCATCAGATACTTTAAATGATTTAATTGAAATAAAAGAAGAATGTATAAAAAATTTACTTCAAACAGAAATACAAAATTGTAAATATGAAATGAACTCAAATTTTACTGTTAAAAAAATAACTGAAGCCATAATTGTAATAAAAAACGCTAAAAATACTAGAATTCAACATAATTGTAATGAAGAAAAAAATAATGTAACAAATATTGTAAGTCATAATGTACTTATTAAATTTGATAATTGTCAAATAACTATCCAAGAAAAAACATACAGAAATTTGAAAATTCCATATTTTGCCCATATAGTATTACCAAATATTAATAAAATAAAAAACTATACCGTAATAAAAAAGTTAACTTTGGAAGATATAGAATGGAAACAACAAAATTTTACAACACTTCAGGATTTAGAAACATTTGAAGATAAATATGAAAAACAATCATGGATAAATTACTCATTTCTCACCATTGTAATACTAATTGTAATAATTTTAATTTTCAAGCATATGTATTATAGAATAAGAAATAATAAGATTAACATTAACATAACGAAACGAGAAGCCGAATTATATGCAATTGAATCACCTGAAATTATACCACCTCAAGAGGACGTGTTACCCATAAACCTACCATTAGCAGAGTTTCGCCAGGAGTCGAAACCTAAGGAGGGGCGAGTTACGTCACCGCTACGACAACCCCATCAGCCATCCCAACTTGACTCACCAGCTGCATAAGTATGGTTGCGTCAAACCCATCTTCACATAAACACATTCGCTCAACATAAACAGGATGCATCAAACCCATCCTCACATAAACACATTCGCTCAACACAATCAGGATGCATCAACCTCATCGTAACATAAACACATCTGATTCGCATCACAACATAAACATCACATCGAAGTCGAACGTATAAGCACATGTGCATCATCATTGCAGATGCAGGATCAACATTAATTTAGTATAAGAAGACGAACATGTTTTAGTTTAAGGCAGTCCTCATTTGTATTCGAATTACTTCGTATCAGTCCTCAATAAAGAAAAGTTCCTCTTTCAACAAATCGGTTATTTTATTAACAACCCGTTAGGACACACACGTAATTCTGTGCTGTAATATCTTTACATTTGTGGTCCTCAATAACTCCAGAGCTCCTTTCAAACCCTCCTCATCGATGCACGTCATCTGTGTGAATCGTCGCATATCTGATAGAAAGTATTTCGATCGTTGATGGTGTTGGCCAAATCGAGACTGATCGTTACATACATGAAGGTCGCCACGCCGAGGAAAATGATCAATGCACTAAGCAGCACGCAAGGAGTCAACGTTTGCTTCACACCATACTGTTCGTCCAGTCGATTGATGAGATTATCGATACAGCGCGTTCGCCTCATCAATTAGAAATATGCAAGAAACGGTTTACATTATGAAAGAATTAACATATTATTTTACCAAAGCAGTTTAATTATCAAATTGACTCGAAACTTTGCACGAAAATTGCAAAAACAATTGCAAAACTCTAACAATGTGATGAGCCCCCGAAACAGAAAGAAATTGATACGTTCATGAACACATCGACGAGACGAATTTCCATCGTAACCTTTCGTGCCCGCTTCGTACAAAACATGCACGAACAAGGTACGAACCTGGGACGAACTCAAACGAGCGGAAACTCCTCTATTGTATTGGCTGTCAACCACACAATCGCGCACTTGTTTTCAAGAAAACATGTATGAAAAATGCGATAAACTATAATTTTGACACAAAAATGCACATATCACCACTAAAATGAAGGCTCACACGCGATTACCTGTGAAAAGATACACTCATAGTGTTTCTCTGTTGGTCGCTGGAACACCCGACAACAATGCACTTCATGTTCTGAAATACACTTTTTTTTAAATTAAAACGAATTCGCAGCCTTACGGCCTACACTGTTTAAGTCAATTTCTTACAATTCACTTGGAAAAACTCGATTTTGTCCACTCACACTCACTGCGTTCACTTGGCGCGAATTGGATGACAACCACACTGTTGACAGCTTTGAGCAGGTATTATTAATATAAGGAGAGGGCGAAAGTTACGAATTCCATACAATGTGACAGCTCAAAAATGTGCCGAGAATCTAATACATGGGAGAGCAAGCATCTAACAGTAAAGTAGTAATTGTGTCAAAAATTCGTTCGCGCTTGGTTGAATTCTTCTTCTTCTTCATTCTCTTTATCTTTAAAAGTGGGTTGTCAAAGCATGGAACTTTGTTTGAATCGAGATGTACTGTTACTTTACTTGTGTCAAATCGCTTTGCTTCAACAGTGTTGTTATTGTATTTTTCTCTCCCATGAATTTGCACTTTCGGCACACTTTTTAAGTGATGTTGCCCCTCCTTCTATTAATACCTGCTCGAAGGTTGACAGTCTGTTCATCGGCCGACCATCTTGTGGGTTGCCCGAGGGGTGTGCGAGGGGGGGGGGCTGAGGAAGAGTAGAAAAAAATTCTAGACACACACGTACGCTCATCTACATGATGATTTCCAATCCAGACCATATCATAGGTTTATTTTATGAAAATTTACCTTCATTGTAGATGTTTGGCAATTTTTTTTTTTTCAATAAAATATCTACCTATATGTTAATAAGACCCTTTTCGTGTATCATTCCTTCTATATAATAATCAACCAATAAAGGTCAATGACTATGGATGAAGTGAAAGCATAGTTGAGAAGTGGAAGAATGTTGTATGTGTTATTTCATGTTCTTTCAAAGTGTGTCGGAACAACTTATATTCTTATGACGTTTTCCAAAAATTTATGAAATGCAAGATACAACTTCTTTCCAGCCATCCATTCCCATCGTACAACCCGACGTCGAATCGCAAGCATTCTGAATGGTACAATCAGGTTCGTGCTGGTTCCTATTTAAATGCTAAGAAATTTTTTTTCTTGTGATGGGAAGGTTTTCGCTTCTTATCGCATCGCCCGCAGTGTGAACGGGCTGTAATGCTTTACTAAAAAAGCTCAAACAAAAACAATTTAGCTTTAATCGGCTGGTATGGCCAAGCATTAAGCAAAGCATCTTCTTACTCATTTCCCGTCAGTTTGTTAGTCAGCTGAGCTGAGTAGATGGCGTTGGTTGAGTGAAGATGACGTCACAACTAATCTCTTTTTCCTTAATAATTCCTGTATCCTTCCGTTTCCAGGATGAACAAACGCCCTACAAAATGAACAAACGTCTGGCTTTCGATTGATACCAAACCTATACCTTTCCGATCCATATTTAAAAATGACTGGCTAACTTCACACTCACAATTTTAAAGTTGCTATAATTAAATAATTAGAGAAGCACAAACGATATTAATTGGTTAACAATCAAGAACAAACGTAGCCGCTGTAGAACAAACGGTTCACCGAGCAAAAGGACCTAATTTCAAAAACATGACTGGCTAACTTCACATAGCCGGTGCAACTATGCAA
>CATIXY010000014.1:0-40209 GCA_949715475.1 Microchrysa polita
CCGCAAATACATCTCCTCAACTTATATCAACATAAGATCGGGTCACTTCACACATGACGAGACTTTCAATAGCAGTCCTTGTTTCCGAACAGATTCAGTCGAGATTGGGCAACGTTTCATGACCACCTCGTTGCCTCGACATAATCATAGCTTCTCTGAGAGCTCTTGTTCTTGAAACCACGCGTCTATGAAAATAAACTCAACCCGTTCGAAAAAACGGAAAGGGTTCTCAACGAGGAGATCTGGCGAATTGAGAAGATTATGTGATGATAACGTTTCGAAAAAGATTTACAAAGTTTAGTAATAGAAACGCTCAAAATGAAAAGGGAACATTTAGTACTGCAATTTTTAGTATAGTGTGCAAAAAGTTTGATGTGCACACAGTGGGCACGTGCCCCCTGTGCCCCCCCCTGTAAATACGCCACTGATTACATAGTACTTATTAAATAAGCTCCTTACGCAAGCAATCGCTTAAAGGAGATCTTAAACTCTGAAATTCGCAAAAATGTACACTGCTCGTCATCAGATTAGCACACCCCTTCGCATGAACAGTTTCGGCTGATTTCCAACCAAACTAAAAGAGCTAAAATTTCAAAATTATAACTGTTATAGTATATTCAATTCTGAGTTAATTAACACAAAAAGAATTGTGTTTACATTTTTGTTACTGATTTATAATTGTTTTTCGAAAAAGAACACACAAAATAGCCATTTAAAATTTGTCATCAGGATAGCACATGCAATTTCTTTTTT
The DNA here is from genome assembly GCA_949715475.1 of Microchrysa polita. NCBI lineage: Eukaryota > Metazoa > Arthropoda > Insecta > Diptera > Stratiomyidae > Microchrysa > Microchrysa polita. Next base: position 754 of record CATIXY010000014.1, read on the forward strand.
GGCTATCTTCCAAATTAAAGACGTAAGACCCCTATTTTTTTGTGGTTGTTTGAGTAAGATATTAACTTTAATATGAATAAGGGAAAATCATTATCTGCGGAAGAGGGATCAAAATTTAAGGCTTACAAGGAGTCAAGGTGGTCAAAAAGTAAAATTTCGAGAAAAAATTAATAAAAGTCGATAAGTTGAATCCGAATTCGTGTGTAATAAGTAGCATTAAGATAAAAATAACAGAGGCGATAAAAATTGAGTATTTGTCAATCCCTATGAGAGAGTAATTTTGAGAGAATCATCCAGACCTCATGACTCGGTCGCAGGGATTAGGGTAAATTTTGACATTAAGGTGAGCCTATTGTTCAAATAGTGATACAAAAATGCTGCACATCTTAAGAAACTAAAACTAAAGGAAAATGCGCTTAAATTTACCCTAATCCTTGGTACCGAGTCATGAGGGCTAGATGTTTCTCTCAAAATAACTCTCCCATAAGGATTGACATGTACTCAATTCTTATCGCCTCTATTATTTTTACCTTAACGCTACTTATTACACACGAATTCGGATTCAACTTATCAACTTTTATTATTTTTTTCTCGAAATTTCACTTTTTGACCGCCTTGACTCCTTGTATTCCTTAAGTTTTGGTCCCTCTTCCGCAGATAATGATTTTTAATTATTCATATTAAAGTCAATATCTTACTCAAACAACCACAAAAAATTGGGGGTTCTACGTCTTTAATTGTGGAAGATAGACAAAAAAGAATTTGCATGTGCTATCCTGATGACAAATTTTAAATGGCTATTTTGTGTGTTCTTTTTCGAAAAACAATTATAAATCAATATCAGAAAATCTAAACAAAATTCTTTTTGTGTTAATTAACTCAGAATTGAATAGACTATTAACAGTTATAATTTTGAAATTTTAGCTCTTTTAGTTTGGTTGGAAATCAGCCGAAACTATTCATGCGAAGGGGTGTGCTAATCTGATGACAAGCACTGTATATTAATGTAAGAAAAATCTTTTGTGTTTAATAAAATAATAATAATAATATAAAAAAATGTGTTCATTCATTCGTTTGACAAATAAAAACACGCTTGTCACCGCAAGTACATTATACATTTACAGATTGGGCAATCCAAAGTTCGTAGGCTGAAATGGAGCTAATTTTTGTCTTTTCAGTTTAATATAATAACTTTTGTTAACCCTTCTGTCGGCACGAAGGTCTGGCCAGACCTTTGGCACTATATTTTGGTGAAAAAAGCATAGAAGATGGAATCGCAGCGACTTCATATTTCATGATATCCTAGAATAATATGTTTAGAAGCATTTTGCAAAAAATTGAAAATATCGGTTGAAGTTTTCAGTATGTTTCTGATGATTTTCAATTTATAGTGCTTTCTGATACCCAATAGGTCTGGCCAGACCTATAGTTTTCCCGCCATTTTTTTCTTGAAGTAAAAAGTGCAAATATGAAAGTCTCTTATTTATGATGCAATAATGTCATTTAAACTCTATTTGTACTATAAACGATAAAAATTTCTGGTATTTTTTTATAAAAAGCCGTGAAGTTCGGAAATGGGTATGCCTAACTTCGTCAAATTTTATAGCATCACCTAATCAATTGAGATTTGATCCTAGGAAATTCAAACCAGTTTTATTTCTTTTGTAATAGTAAGGACTATGTATGACTGACATGCAAACGTCTTTCTAAATAGATTTCATAATGAAATTTACGAAAAATTTAGAATTAAATGATTTTGGCGCTTGAAAATTCCCTATTTCTTCCCACCTATTTCCCTAAATCTGCAGAGTAATATCGAGGTAAAATCTGCTAACAAAGTGCTAAATATTTCCCCAAAGATATGGGAATTAGAAAATTCGATCGAACTATCTACTAGAAATACGCAATGCAAATAGCGAAGCAAAAAAAGAAGAAAATAAGGGACAAACATGTTTGTACTAATACCACCTCAAAATATATCTACTTAAAAACCTTTCCAGAATATCTTCAAAAATTATTTTGATGCTTTTATTGTTGAAAAATTGCAGTAAAGAATTGATAGAATGATTTACCCAATAAAAATTTTACTTTTTCTAAAAAAAATTAAAAAATTTTCTCAGTAGGTCCAGCCAGACCTATTGGGTATAGGATATGCATATTGTAGTAGGTGCCGACAGAAGGGTTAACGCAACTGAAAACGAAAAACAAAGCTTTAAAAAGCAGAGTTCTCAAAAATAAGTCGAAACACTGATTAATGTGTATATTTCATTAACAATTTCACGCTCAATGCTAAAGTAAATTTCCTCTACAAGTCGTATTTTAAGAAACTATTTAGGTGGTGACCTTACAGTAATACCAGTATTACATTAGAATTTTCAAAAGCATTAAATGCTTATATGTACAGTAAACTTACATCCATATACGTACAATTTAATCACCTGTGCGAATTAAAATAATTTGAATAATGTTGATTAACAACATAATTCGTGCTAACGAACGCATGCGATTAAAGACATAAATCTAATATACTTTAATTTAGAATTTTGTTCTTTTTAGACTTTCCGATTTTTAATTCGTAAATATATGAATTAAACATGAATATTTGCATTTCTTAAAGATCTGTGTAAATTTATTGAGCGTATCAGAGCTTACATTCACAATTTAGTTAACACTAAACTGTTTTAATAGTACGAAATATTTGTATTAATTGTTGCTGTATGATTGATGAGAGGCAGCCAGACGTCATTAGACGGTGTATATTAAGATATAACGAATTTGAATTAACATAATGTGAAAACTATGCGAAACAATTTATCACTTTTTTTAGTGAGGCAAATGACCTTAACAGAACGAAGTGATAAGGCATTCTTTATATACGGAGTGATTGTAACGTCTCTAATGTCTTACATGATATTTCGCAGTTAGTTTTAGTGAGGCTGGCAAATTTTAATCCATATTAAAAATTTAGTGTTTTTTTTACTGAACTTGTCCACTTGACTGTACTTTTCAAATTAGGGTCATTGACTTCAAGTATTTAATCGCTATGAAGAGCATTTTTGTAATAACTGTCGGCTCATATTGTTTCTGGAGTTTCAAAACTTTTGTCCTAACTCCTTTTCGGAAATAAATGATTGACTAGCCAAACCATTGAGTATTAATCAATACATTGTATAATGTCTATTATCCTGTCAATAGCTTCAATTAATTTCATTCCATTCAAAAGTCCACAAAACCACATCATTTCCGCGATGCCTATGTATTTTATTATTATAGTTTGTTTGCACTAAAGTGTAGGCACGATAATGTATAGTTGCACCATTCCCAGTTGGGAAGTTCCTATAGAAAACTCCAAGTGTCAGGATGACTCTGCTGTAGAAAGCCTTGGAAATCGCTGGTCTTGTAGATTCCACTATTAATTGTTTCATACACGCGTATAATTGTATACATCATTTCTGTTTTCACCAATTCACCCGACGCGAATAGATGCCGTGTTAGGCGCACGTTTCATTTGCAAGTCTCCTCTCCTATGTTAATTAATGACAAATTACTTTGATTAATTTACACCGCGCGTAAGTCGATTGTGACTTCCCCATTGATACCAGGAACTGCTAGGAGGATGCCTAGCCCCCGGGCATTTGAATCTTTTATATGGATACCGCCTCTCAATTTGCAATACGATCCTATATAACGACGAGGACGACCGACGTATGCACATTGAATGAATGAATGCAATGTTAGTGGCTATTGATGCCATGAATCTCACTTTGCCATTTCGTATTGAAAGGAATTTTCAGGAAAATGTAGCAAAGTTAGCCGCTTAATAACATCTTTCTACTATACCATGCCTTTTAACATATGGAAGTTTCCCCCGAAGTCTGGCTACCGCGTGTGTGTATGTCTTTGCAATCCTCGTGCACTCTCTGATTGGAAATCATATTGGACCAATGTTGTAATTGTACAAAAACGTATCGATTAGATGATGTAGCCTTGCCTTTAGCGTCAACTATACCTCGAGTACCAGGCTAGAGCAGGGCCGGCCTTAGCATTTTGGTGGCCCTGGGCCAAATCGACGATGGTGGCCCCTATTAACATCCAAATAAAAAATGATTTTTTTTAACATTTTTCATTTTTAATTTCCAATCTCTACTATCGATTGTAAGCCAATGTGTTTTTTTTTTGGGCCATCAGCAGTCGAACGCTGATATAGTATCAGCTTTCGACTTGGCCTTAACAAGATAGCGAAATTCGAGGCTTTTGATCCAGGTTTATTTTTATTCTTTCTTGCCTTATTATATGTATACCAATCAGTGTTATTGTGACCTGTGGTGTTATCATGGCACTTTTTTATGTTATAACCTCAGTTTTAAGGTACATTTTCCTCGACACGACTGCACGACAGCGACTCGCTCATTCCATATAAAAACTCGTTTTTAAAATGAGAGAGAAACGAGTTTTTATATGGAATGAGCGAGTCGCTGTCGTGCAGTCGTGTCGAGGAAAATGTACCTTTAGTGTAGGCAGGCAGATCTATCCTGCAGCTGGGTTGTGTCATTAATGAGATCATTGCGTTGTTCAGGGTTTTTCTTTTGACACTTCGACGTGTTTATCGGTCTGTTTCTGGCTGTGGGTCCTACAAATGGAAAATCCATTGATATCACCTTCTTCGCGGGATTTTCAGGTGGACGGCTTTGCACAATGTAATACCAATCCATTCGTCGGTCTTTGGTGATTGCTTGGTCAAGCTGCCTAGGATGTACCTAATCACTTTTTCGAGCCTCATGCAGCCTCATTTTAAATTGACAGCATCGCAAAACTATTCAATTGATCTTGTGTCATGGTTCATAGCAGGTACGTTTGGTTAGCTCCAGTTTCGAAAACCTTCTTTCACCAGATGCTAAGGTCACTGGTAATGTTAATAAAACTCGAAGAGCAAGGTGACGTTGGGGAGCAGATGCAGTGTTCTTCTCAGGAATTATAAGCTTATGACCATTCATAATTCAGAACACATATCTTGGGGATATATTTCCGATTCCGACACGTCTTTTAAAACATTACTCAAATTATTAGATATGCACGCATAAACTCATTTTCTTTGTTTTCATTTTACCGTAATCATTTTAATCATAAGAAATCCAAAATTATTAGTGTGGACTTTTTTATTATTAAAACGTTCAGTTCATTAGTGCTTTAAATTTCCTTTTTGGATCCGTAATTGTCATCGTAATCTTTTTACGATTTTTTTTTTTAAACTTCATGGTGATTGCGGCAGAAAAAATAATTTTGTCCGGCTGCCCGAACCGAATCCAGTCTCTTTGTAAAACTCCAAGAACGCTTTTTATTTCTCGGGGCATTTCATTGCAGTATCGAGCTGCAAATCCCTACTTTGGATTAGCCTACTGATAATCTTATTGTCGATGAAGATGATTTATTTTCCAAATACGTATTTGGAAAATAAATCATCTTCATCGACAATAAGGAAATACAAGTCTTTCAACTTAAAACTGAACTTGGTCGATGCAAAGGAGCCGACAACACAAGGAAACACTACTGATAATGTTTATCTGCAGTAAAATACCATACCAAATAACTAAGGCTTCTAAGAGTTTGAACGACTTTACTTTTCCCTTGCCAAGGATAATACTTCCACTCGAGCTTTCACGTCATTAGCCGATTCATACAATTCAAATTTTGAAACGAATCGAACGCTCTCGAGACGGTTATTTCCCGTCACCGACGATTTGGTGATATCCCCTAGCAATAAGAGTAAACTATGATATCCGCATGGAACAAAAAAGGCTTTCGGATTTATGCCCAGAATTCTACTTTGCACACCTGAGTGACAGCCTCGCATATTTGCACCATTGTCGTAACCCTGACCGCGACAATTTTTAATGTCCAAATAAAATTTCTGTGCTATTTGTAACACGCAAAAATCCTACAAAAAAAAACTTTTATTTTAGGCAGTGATTCACTTATATCGACAATCGAGTCTGATGGAGAAATATTTAGCATCGTGAACTTTTTTTTAATCTCCCATTAGTTTGACTATTTCATTTTGAATGCGTTTCCTTTAATAATGATCATGGATTTCGTCACTCTTAATTCGCCTGAGATGTAGTATAATATAATATCACAAGCAAATCATATCGTTATTGTACGTCCCTATTTGAAAAGGGTGTTGTGTGGAGGCCCCTTGTGAGCGAGACCGTTTCCGAGAGGTGGCCACTGAAAAGTAAAGGTTCTTTGAGAGTGGTGGCCCCTGGAAAGTGGTGGCCCTGGGCGACCGCCCAATTCGCCCACCCTTAGGGCCGGCCCTGGCTAGAGGATAGTGGTACGACGGAATGGTCTTCTACGTACATATGGCATGAAGTTTACTAATAGGCTAGACAAAAACAAAGATTAAGTGCTGCTGTCTTCCTTCAGCTTCTTCGATTTGTAATATCTACATAAAGCCATGACCAGGCTTCCAGCAAGGAAGTGGTTTTACAATATCTCTTGATATCACGAGTATGTGGCATCTTCACACTTAAGTACAAGCTGACTTTGATATCACTGTCTTGGTCGTCAAAGTTCTGCCTTGCAAGCAATTATTTCATAAATCAATAAAATGTTTGAAATTGACGTGTCGACGTTGCTATCTAACGCACCAAGCTTCTTGTGAAGCTGACAGGCAAAGTGTTGCATAGATACGGCTCTCGCGGATACCTTTTACAAAAATGTACTAAACCTGCATGAGGCAACTTGCAATGGGAAGAAGTGAAATCTGTTGGTAAATATAAAATGACCAAAGTGGACATCGTACATGATGAACTGAAAACAATGGCATGACTTCGGAATTTAGAGAAACAAAAACAATGTTATCTAACCAAGTTTGTAGTGGAAATGTAGCACCCATCCGCTCACATTTTCTTAAAAAATTCCCCGATTCAATATAAGTTGCGTTTTTTTCTCGCTATCGCGGTTAAAGTAGGTACTAACATCGTCAGTTCACGTAAAATCCATGCAAATACTTTCAAAATTTTGATGATCGTGAAATCGAATTAGCTTGGTGGTACTCACTTCACATGAAAGTCTCCACATCGGCTTTTGACATTTCGCCAGCGAAAATAATGCAGTTGCACTTTATTTCACAGTGAAAAGATGTCATCGACAATCAACCAGAAGGCGAGTGAACATCTTAAATTGAGTGAATAAAAACCAAGTCTCTACGGGAGACATATATGCAAGTTTTTCGCTCGGTGAACTCAGTACATACTTTTAGGGATTACTCTGACTCAAAAAAAACCATCACGTGTAACTTCCCGGTTAAGATCAGCTGCTCGGCCAAACAGCTGACACATGACAGTTGTTTTGCATCTTTGACTGACCATCTTCAGTTATTGGATTTCATCACAAAAGACGATTTATTTATTAGCAAAATCTAAAACCACCATGCGAAAATTCTCACGTTTGGTTTGAATTGTTATTTTTACACGTATGCCAACATAGGAAAACAAAATTTCCCTAGTTTTTTCCATATGCTTTAGCTATCTACATTTGATTCACCTAAACTCTATCCCGTGCAGGGTAGGCGTTTCAGAGGAGTTCGGCAAAAGCATGTTGATGCGAGGTTTGTATATCCAAAATGCTAACAAATAGCCGAAGAAAAGTAAGCCAAAATATGGCTATCGAACGGCAAAAATCCTACATAGCTGGATTTTTGCAGGATGGTTGGGGTTTGCCCCCAGCTTATTGGAAAAAAAGTGTCCACCGATTGGACGTCCGCCACATTAAAGCCGTAATATGCCTGAATTATTTTTTTGGGAACATTTTTTAATGTAGTCATTACGTGATTTAAGATGCTAAATGTGGTGGAGAAATTTTTGTTTCTTATGTTTTTCTTTGGGTGATGAATCCGGAGCTTCACAACACGTTGAGAAACAGAGCCATAATTGCGAACGACCCCAACATTTTCGGAGTTTTTCAGTTTGAATCACCGAAATTGGTTCACTGGGTCATGGGGCCGCCATACAAACCTGGCTCCCCAATTGAAGTTCTTCTAAGAAAAACTTGTTTGTTCATGAACCAATCTTAACCAAACTTCATATAAATGGATCCCTATAGATCAGTGATTCCCAAACTGGGGGGCGCGCCCCCCTAGGGAGGCGTAACGATCAGGAAAAGGGGGCGCGGGCACTACTCTAATATTGATGTCATTAATAAATCATGGTTTGCTTGCCATTAATGAATTATGGTTTTCTTGCGAACTACTTTCGAAATACACCAGGGGTAATCGGTTGTAGCTAGGGATGTCAAAAACCGGCCCATAACCCGGTTGTCGGTTTTTTCGTTTTTTTTTTGCAAAGCCGGTTAGACCGTCCGGTTTTAACCGGACTCCAAGTACCGGTTTTCCGGTTAACCGGTTCTTTTCATTGATTTGCCTAGAATTTTTCTAAAAAAAATGCTTACACACTTTGCAATTGCTGGTGTTGGTATCGTATGCAAAATCAACTTAAAATTCACGTACATGATGTAGTAAGACAGCTAATTTAAAAGAAAAACATGTTGAACCAAAAAGACAATCAAATAAAATTGTCAGATGTGATTTAATTATTTTATTAAGTTTTGAAAAAAAAATTCAAACATCTACAACAGGGGCCATCCTAATTTCTCTTGCGGAATACGAAATCTTTTAGGGACACGAACATACGCGAAATGCACTGATATATTATACACGAATATTAATTCACTTTCACGTTGTACAACCAAGATACATACATGTGAAACGCTGTGCTAACATAAACAATACCTGCCTTGGAAGAGATAGGATACAAGAGGTAATTTGACGAAGCGATTGTTCTACGAGTAATAGCAAAAAAGTCACGTAATATCAATCGTGTCGTGCTCTGTGGCCGTGAACGTTCGGTCACCACTCTGTGAAATAGATACTCATAGAGAAACGAGTTTCCAAACTCGGCACGACTCGTCGCAAGTTTTATTATTCAGAAGAAGATGCTAAGAAATATTCTTATCGTAGAATAATAAACAACAATGCGACTAGGAAGTGGCTGACAACAACGCCATCTAGATATACAAGCCAGATTATCAGCTGATAAAATTAGCTGTCATGTGGCTAAGGAACCTTATTTACAACAATAGCAATAGCAACAACCACGCAAACTCAACAACTATAGGGCTATAAAGTTAACACCTCATACACTGAAGATCTACGAGCGAGTTGTCTGCAACCGATTGAGAAAGATTGTGCGGTTGAATGACAATCAATGCGGCTTTGTTGAAGGTCGATCTACAGTCGATGCGATTCAGTGCATTCGTATTGCGATGGAAAAGTATAGAGCAGCACGAAAGGACTTGTATTTTGTGTTCATCGATTTGGAGAAGGCATTCGATAGAGTACCTCGTGATCTGATATGGTTGGCCTTGAGAGCACTTAATGTCCCCGAGGCATACGTCAGGATGATACGAGACATGTATGATGGAGCTACGACTAAGGTTAGATGCACAGCCGGTGAATCAGAAGAATTTCCGGTGAATGTCGGAGTACACCAGGGCAGTGTATTGAGTCCGTTGCTCTTCAACATCATCATGTGCTACTTATTAACACGTGTCTCCTAGAACGGCCTAGAAATATCTCTTCTTTTTGCTGATGATATAGTCCTCAGTAGCCCAAACATCGTTGCCCTGCAAGCTGCGCTTACAAAATGGTGTAACATCCTGAAGGAGCATGGACTGAGGGTAAGTATAACAAAGACTGAGTTCTTATGCTGCCAATTCTCAGACCCAAATGCACCGATACCAGAAATGTACGTCAAAGGAGAGCAGCTTAAGTCTTGTACCAAGTTCAAGTACCTTGGCTCGATGGTGAACAGCGGAGCTACATGCGATGATGACATCAAACATCGCACAAAGGTTGGGTGGATGAGGTGGCGAGAAAACTGTGGAGTTTTCTGCGATAAGAAAATGCCACTGAAGCTAAAGGGCAAGTTGTACAAAACGGTTGTACGTCCCGCACTCATGTATGGATCAGAATGCTGGACCATGTATGAAGGTTACGCGAAAGAAATGACAGCGACTGAAATGAAAATGTTACGCATGTCAGTTGGTGTAACCAAAAGGGACCACATCAAGAGTAGCTACATCCGAGGCTGCTTGTCCATAGACCAACCAATCACCGAAAAGCTCGAAGACCGACGAATGGATTGGTATTGCCATGTTCAAAGGCGTCCGCCTGAGAACCCCGCAAAGAGAGCGATATCAATGGAAGTTCCACTTGATGGACCCAAGGCCAGAGGCAGACCAAAGAACACCTGGATGTGTCAAATGAAAAAGCAACAACAACGCATTGGTCTCGGCGATGACACGATCCAAGATAGAGCTGCCTGTAGAAATATGCTGAGAAATTATCGCCAAAACGGGCGATGTGCCTACACCGCAGGTCGAGCAACGCGGAACCATGGAGCGGTATAAAGAACGAGGCAAGGAAGAAGAAGAAGAAAGCAATAGCAACAACCACAGGCGCTAAGGTACCAAATTTTCGAAATCGAATTTCGACAGTCCGGCCTGTCTATCAAGATGGCGGTGCTGACAACCGTATCACACTCCGATCCGAATTCAGATGTCTTTGTAACGTTGATGGACTACACACGGTAGTCATCAACGCACCAAGCTCCACTAGGAGTTACGGTAATCGAGAGAGACGTAATATCAATATCAATTTTTGCTGCTCGACGTATCACTGAAGCCATGATGACGGACGAACTCACGACGAAATTCAGGATGCGGAAACCGTGAAATTTAAATAATAGTTCCTAAAAATTCCAGTAGTTCCTAAATATGGACTACACTAACAAACAAATGTTCAAATAATTTAAATTGCGACAATAGATTCCGAACTTCCCAAGCAACAATTCGTTTGCTTTAATGAAGCACTTCACACTGTAGCAACCATATAGTACCACGGAATTCATTTATCGTGTGACATCGCTTAAAGTAATATTTTGATCCGATAGACCATTCTTAAAGTATTTTCCGGAAAGCTTCTGTCATCATTATGGAATAAATTCAAAGATTGTGGTATAAAACTTCGATAAAACTGTCTCTAAACGTCAACCTAAAAAGACACTCCTTTAAATACTCCACTCTTGTGTTTATTGGATGATACAGCACACACCTGCAATAGTCTCTCTAAGTTAACTCACACACATGCATATATTCTTCTATAGCACAGTCGGTGTCATTTTTATCGTGTGACATTCGTATGGTCATCCAATAAATTGTTCAGCGTAGTTTTATAGAAGGATGGACTTTGTGATTTTTTAAGAATTGACACTTATGAAGTGCTCTGGAATACCACGTTTCTGGAATTGAATTCATTGAAATATTGCATGAAACTAACATTTCCTCACTCCTTGTTAACTTATGAATCAATTAAGATAATCTCAGCGCAGAAAATGTCTGCATTTTATTGATGAATGTGTGGATTTATTCAACTTCAATTGACTGACATATAAAGAAGAAGGTGCAATGGAGAAGAGTCGATAAAGAAGTGTTGAGCACTTGTAGTGTTTACGAGCAATGTTAACTATATGTGAGGTAGGCCGAGTGGTTAGGGCGTCGGACTGGCGTACGACAGTCGCTGGTTCGATGCTGGCTGGAGGAATTTTTTTTTTCTTTTTTTCACGAGAAAATGATGACATAACACATTGATGTATGTCTTTTTCAAAGCTTAGTTCAGTGCTACAATAAGGTGCAATTGGATCAAAAAACGGCGCCAAACGCCATTATTGGACTATTATTCAGAGTTTATACCCTGTAAAGTGCCCCTATTATCGTTAGAAGAAAATATTCTATGAAATATTATAGGGATGAAATTGTTAATTGGGTTATGTCCAAAATTAAAAGAATTCCTTGGCCATGTAAATTTTTGCATCTATTTTCGGTTTTTGGCCAACATTTTCTCGGGGGGCGCCAGGATCAGCAAATCTCACAAGGGGGGCACGAGCTGAAAAAGATCGGGAACCACTGCTATAGATGTAAGAAAAAGTATGTAAAAATGGAGAAAATCGAACGATGAGTATACACATCATTAGGATCCTTGAAAATATTATATCCTTCTGGAAGGAGAATGAAACATCACATCAAGCTTCAAAAAAGAATATCTATGCATAGCAAATATGATATAAGAAATTATGAATCAATTGTGAGTATAGTTTTAGTGTGGTAACGGCTAAATTCGCAACACTGGTGCCGCCAGTACTGCGAATTTAGCCGTTTTCTGGCTAAATTGATCCGGAAACGGGACTATTAACTCGTAATAAATTATTAAATCCTGAATCTTTGCCGGATTTGAAATGTTTCGGCCGTTTTTTTGGGTTTTTTAGATTTTTCAAAAAACCCTTATGAAATCGATTTTGTCCGTCCGTCTGTTCACTCTCGCACTCGCGAACGGCTTAACCCATCGTCAGGAAATTTGGTAGGAATGTGTAGAATGGTAACAGTCCTTGGCACGATATACTTAAAAGTTAGTGTGGCAAATATAACAGGGTGTCCCGGACATTTGAAAATTTGTTCACTAAATAACTCGCGAACGGCTTAGCCGATCGTCATGTATTTTTGTAGGAGTATGAAGAATCGTAACAGTCTTTAGCACGAAATACTTAGACGATGGTAGGACAAACAGGGTGTCCCGGAAATTTGAAAAAGTCGATTTTTTAGTTTTTATCGGACATGGACGTATTGGTACTCAAATCAAAGAACTCGATAGGTACATTTCACATCAGTTGCTTTTTTACAGTTTGGAGTAATGGTACCTGAGTTACAGCTAATAAATTCGGTTAATATGTGTAGCCATGATACATAGTAAATCTATTTTTGGATTGTTCTAATTAAAAGTGTGAAATTCTGTCGTGTATCAGCTCACTAAAAATTATGATCTGAACGGTCAAATGTATGCTAAAAAATGTAGATGTAATCATTCAATTCAAGAAGAAATTATTTGTTCGGTACTCAGATTTTAGTATCGGATACCGGTTTTCTTAAACACCCGGTTTTTTTAACCATGGACCGTTTTTTAACCATGATCCGGTTTTCTTTCAAGTACAGGGTGTTCTTTAGGTTTTTACACATGTTCACTACCCTTTTTTCTTAAAAGTTTTTTAGCACCTCTTCAGTACCGGGCGTTCAGCACCTTTTTAATTCCAGACCGGGTCTTTCTCAGGTGTTTCATTTATTCGTTAAACCATGAACGTTAGCGGCCTGCGTTTTTTATGGTTTTGTGGAATGTTTTTTTTAATGCATTTTATCCGTCCGTTCACAAAATAACTCATGAAAGGCTCAGATCGACTTGAAATTTAGGAGAAACAGTCTTTAGCAGCAATACCTTTCAAGTTGGTAGGGCAAAAATAACAGGGTGTCCCCAAAGAGGTGAATGAAGTCGATTTAGTATTCCGTAATCAAAAATATGGACAGATCATTAAAATTGCATACACTTACCACATACAGCGTCTAATCCATTTGAGATCTGACGATCAAGATAACCTAAAATAGTCTGACGATTAATGGTGGTTTATGGCGGCTCTTCACAGATGACGGCGCCCTATACCTAACAAAATACAACATTTTTCAAGTTCATTTCTGTGGATAAAGGTAATTTTTTAGGTTCCACTACCGAATTCGCTAGGGAAAATGAGCTTTTTTCATAGAAAATGTTCTTTCTCCACAGAAATAAGCTTTGATTGGTCAATGGATTGGATAATGTACGACGGCTCTAGTATAGGATATAATAGATAAAATAATAATAATATCTTCCCATATTTTAAAAATTAACCCTCACTATATCGCGACTCATTCGTTATTCGTACTTTACAAGATGCTTAAAGCTATACTAAACAAAATTCGCGTTTGGTTTAAAAAAAAAATACATTGGTATTGAATCGTGGCTATAAAAGAATCTGAAAACACCGTACTGAAAAGCGCTACAAAAAAAAACCGAAAAAAATCGTTTTTGAATAGGTGCTAAAAACAACTTGAAAACACCGATTTTAAACAAGTGCTAAAAAAACCTGATGCTAAACAGGTGTTAAAAAAAACTGAAAAGAACTGTACTAAGCAGGTGGTAAAAAACCAAAAAAAGAAACCGGGCCGGCCCATGGTTGAAAAAACCGGTACATCGGTGTTGGGAAAAAAAACATGATATCGGTAGGAATGATTTTATTATATGTAACTTTAAGTACAAGTAAACATTAGTAGTCTATTAAATAGCCTTGTTTAACGATCACTAAACTTAAGTCACAAGTAAGCAGATCTGGTGAATGATATAGTTAAGGGAATACCTTTTTTTTTTGTCATAAGCACTTCCCCCATTTTTTTTGGAAATTATGAACAATTTTACAATAATCCAAATTGTAAAGATGTTCTAAATTGTTCCAGAAGGATTACAAAGTATTGTTCCAAATGTCAGAATCGATGATTATCTAAACAAAGTTTAAATGTACATACGTACATACATGGTCGGCCTTAGCATTCTGGTGGCCCTGGGCCAAATCGATGATGGTAGCCCCTACCAACACCGAAACAATAATTTGTTATAGAGACAACATAGTTTAAATTGTTTATTTTCATTCACCATTTTTTCGTTTATCCATGAGCAATCATGTTAATGTGATACATCCTTTATTTTAAGGAAATCTATAAACATCGCTGCTTGTTTGAAGGGAGTTGTTTCGTTACTATTTCAATAACCCTTAATTAGTATAATTGTAGCAAACATATCCTTAAATGCAATTTCCTTTCAGGAAATGAACCAAATTCATTTGAGCTGCTCAGTAGCTGTCAAAATGTTGCCTCAATCGAATAAGAGTGTTTTGTATATTTTTAAGCGTAGAAACGAATATGTTCTTTTTCGATAAAAGTCCACTGGGCTACAAGTGTAGCCCGCCTGCCCAATCATGTATCTTTTGTGGTAGTCTTCGATATCCTTTAAGAATAAAAATATGATTATAAAACATTTTATAAAATAGCAGCAGTAAAATGTTTGAGGGCTCCAGTACACAGTCATATTTGTCCATATTTCTATTATAATATGCTTAAGCCTACTTCTTCTGATTACTGATTACGTCTAAAAATTTATACTGAATGAATCGAGTAGGCTTAGGCATATGACATACATATTATAATAGAAATATGACTGTGTAATGGGGGCCTGATAAATAAAAGGCTTTCAGGATAAACGTACAAAAACTAGATTGTTTTTGTTTTTTTAATGAAAAATCTGGAGTCGAACGTCTAAATTTCTTACTGTGTGCATATGTCACCTGATGCTGTCATAGCTTAGTTTCTGGATAGAATTTTTATCAATTCTCGAAAATAGGGAACAGTTAATATATGTAAATATTGTGAGTAAAATTTCAATCACCATGATTCAATATTTGTAGCTTCTTAGGAAGTAACTGTACTCTCAGTTTAAAAAATTGTGAAAATTTGGTACGCAAAAATAGTTTGCAATTCCACAAAGCATTTTACACTGCATTCTCTCGCTTGATATTTCATTTCAAAGGTTTTTTTGTTGGTTTTTGAGAATATAAATATTTTTTATATTACGCCTAACCACGTGGCAAATAGGTGCGTGCCTAACGAATGGTTAATACTGATCCATTTGTGACCTGTTTACTCGGGATAATTTTTTTCGGGGAGTCCTCTTTTTTTTCAGTGAAGTTTTTTATATCTCTCGTGACATCTGGGAATTTCACCTGGTTGGAAGTTCTTTTGTTGCTTTTAGCAATTACACAATTGGCAATTACACACGGTAGTCGTCAACGCACAATGCTCCTCAGGAGTTAGAGCAAAACAAGAAAACAAACCGGCCACATTATGCTTGCATTGTTTTTTTAATTACTTATTTCAAATTCCGATTATGTATGCTGACAAAATTGTCTTTGTGCACAGGGAAAACCTACGCCTCAAGCTTACTAGTTATTCTAGTGTAATAAAACTACAATAAGCAAATTTAAAACCAAAAAATTGGGAATCGAACATTGGCAAACTTTTCGATCAATTCCGAGAATGAGCAAAAATGTTTAATTTATTATCGCATAAAATCATCGTTATTACGCTTTGTATAAGCTGCAATATAGTCTTATATTTCAAAAGAGTATTGCATGGAGGCCCCTTGAGAAAACTGCCCTTTTCGAGTGGTGGCCCCCGGAATGCAAACGTTCCTGGAGAGTGGTGGCCCCTTCAAAGTGGTGGCCCTGGGCGACCGCCCAGTTCGCCCACCCCTAGGGCCGGCCCTGCGTACATAAGTATGTGTATGTCAGTAACCACCAAAAATCAGCTGCACATTTATTCGATTTTAATTCTATTATACGATGATGTTACAACGAATGCACGAAATTGCCTATTACTTAAGTATGCATTAAAAACAAAATGATGAATGCGTTTGAAGAAAAATATACTTTTGAAAATACAATACAAAAGTTATGGCAATAAATCTGAATTTCATTAAAAATCATTCTTTTTATGAATTATTTCTGCTGCATGCCAACTAGACAGATTTCTATTAAAACGCCATCACGTTCAAACATAAAAACAAACCAACGACACACTTGTCCATTCCCATTGCATTTGAGAAATGACAGCCATACATTATCTAAAAAATATCGAACTATACAAGGGAATCTATTGAATCACCTGACAGAGGAAGAAGTAAAAAAAATTGTCATACATCATCTTGGCTGCGAGCAGAATTGCATTAAAATGTATTTCTATCACATTTCAAAACGCATAAATCATCGTAACAAACGCCAACAACATTCAGGAATTTCAATGCACCTTACATTTGGGTATACAATAGTGCACTGTGTTGTTGGACACCATAGTCTAGGACAGGACACGCCGAGTAATATCGTTTAGGTCTTATTCTGAACATACCAATAGGCTGCACACAAGTGCTTGTCCATGGCCTGTCCATTCATTTTCAAAGTGAGATTAGCCATACTTAAACGCTGATTACAAGTCATGGTGCAGAATTGCTAACGAGCTGTTATGGGTACTACGAGGCGACAACGACTGTGGTTGCCTTCTTGATGTGTCTTCTCAAAAGTCCAGGCTAAATAAAATCAATAAGTTAAGAAAAGTTATGTGCATTTGCACTAAGTATTTCCTACTTTGTGCATAACGGGCTGGTGTTGATTACCCATATGTGACATGATCACTGTATGTTGCACTTGTCCACTTGTTGACGAGACATTTTTTGTGGAGTTGTCGCTCTTTGGGAAGTAGTCGTGATCTTTTGTTTGTTTAATTTATAAAAATTTCTCAAACCTAAACTGTATGGATGATTTATTGAAAAGCTATAGTTAATTCGAAACAGGAACAAATATTTTTTAAACAGGTAATAAGCGCGGTGTTTTTTTTTCTTTCCGGAACAGGACAAGAAAGAATAACTTTCCACACAAAATCTGTTCAGGTCGTGAATCAATTTTTTTTAATTATTTGATAATACAACCTTAAAAATAAAACGGATTTATAATCTTAAAATGTTTTTTAGTAGATCAATAACGAGGCAGGAATCACATTTTTTTGTAGTGTACTTATTTTATCCAGCAGTTAAAAATAAATAACAGGCGCGACAATCCAACATTGGACTAAGGCCGCAGGATGTGTTAGTGACATCCTATTTCCAGGATCTTATCTGCTTTTTGATGAGGTAATGAGATCAGCATCACACTCAGCAGTGTTATTTATCCCCATAAATGGGTACTCGTTTAACATCTGAGTGAGATCATAGTCCGTCACAAGCTCGTCAGTTCGAAAAACACCATGGAACACGTTGAGATTCGAACTCATGACCTTGTGCACCGCTAGACCAGCCAGACTACTTATCCAGCAGTTAGCTGGCTTATATTTCATTTTCAAGCAACCGTAACCGTGTATTCCGAGATTTCGGTGACGCATATAATAAAGTAAATATGAAACAGGCTAAGGATCTTCGTGGTTGTTGAGAATGTAGTTTAAATTCCTTCTTTAAAAAGAACCTGTGAAATCGTAACAAAAATGGTAACTCTTTCACAATATTTTCATTCTATCCAATAAGCAAAGATTCCACGAAACTTGAATAGCTTCGACAACGGCACGTTGTTGCCTTCCTATTATGCTAATCGAATCAGGCAGATACTTGACAAATGGTTACAAATCGGTCATCTTGCACTCAATTTATGGGAAAATGCATTCGAGTTCTTTTTTTTTCTTGCTATGCCACTTTACAAGAGTGAGCCCAACCTGTCCACTCCATTATTTGTTTAGTAACAGTGCAACATCGTAATGCAAAGGTATGTAACTGAAAATGCGCCATACCAATGGATCAGTTACAGTCTATAATACCCTGATAAACTCTTTTTGGTGTTGTGTTTGGATTTTTTTTAGGTCCTAGTTTGGGTATGGTTTCTATACTTGAAATTTCCATTATTGTAAATTTCATGTAGGATTCGGAAGGTATTATAAATGTTTTCAATTGCAAATTTGTTTTTACAGAAAATCGAAATTGCATCGAAATTTTTGATACTAAGGATTAGAATCTCAAAATAATAAGACACACCGCTCTGGAGGTTCTCCCCAGACTCCACTCCACAGAACATAGATACATTGAAACTGTGCCTCGAAAGAAGAATTCTCTGCTCAATGAGGTACCAGTTTATCTATTGCAATAAACAAAACGAACGTTTTAAATAAGTAGGTTGCGGCCATTATGAAAAGCCAGATGCCATATATGACTGTCTTTACAGAAATCTAAAATTTCTAAAATTTATCTTCCATTTTTGTGTATAATCTTATTTCGAGTACTCTTCCTTGCTATAGCTTTTTGTGTTAAAACCTACGTTTTTGCTTTACATGCTCGTTAAGGAGAACCAGTGGCGTAGATTGCTTTTCGGAAAGGGATCAGTGGTCAGGAATAATTTCTTCAGCACAGGGAGAGTGCATTCAATTAACGGGTTCTAAATAACGAATTTAAGGAATAGTAACCACCATATAGTTTCTATGTTTTTCTACCAATTAAAAAATTGTTTTTGTCGTTTGAGGTTTTCTGACGAGATCTAAAAATGGGCTGTCGCTTCAAGGTTAATAACAAACGCAAATGTTAAGAATCGTTCCCGCACTAGAGATGGATACAATAAAATTAGGCCCCAGTGAGTGGTCTGTTTGCAACATACAATAATATTCTTCAGAGCGAGCCAGCAGAACGTAAAGACTTTGCGGCCGCCACTGTGAAGTAATACCGAAACAAGGTCCGGTGGATGAGTGAACGAGATGGTTGTGATTATGTTGTGAGTGACCAGCATGTACCGTAATGACGCTCAATTAGAACCCTATTGTATCACTAGATATCCAACAATACTGATTTTCGCTATAATGCAAAATTATCTTACTAAGTTCCACCTGATCTGTTCTTGTGGCAGTCGCACTATCTGAAAAAGAATGCTTGAAGTATTCCGAATCTCATGTGCGCCAGTATACGCTAGAAATTGTCAAAATTCTAGTTAAGGCAGTAAAAATTATGCAATTGAAAATACTGTCAAATGGGTTAATTCCGGAATTCCCCCGAGGATGGCATTTTGGTATAGTTACCAAATGTTCCCAATTATTAGCAAAGAACTAAATTTATATATTTATAATTTAGTATAAAAAAAGTATGTGTGACCTCTACGCCACTGAGGAAAACATTGAGAACTTTAGGGCACCTTGTTTAGTATGAACATAGCCTTGCCTTCCCAACGTTCACCACATATTTTCGAGAATATCGGCTACTATTGTTTCTCAATTCTGTTTACAAAGATATCACTTATGAAAGGAAGACTAATATGAGTTCATCTTATGATGGTAGCCTCGTGTTTCTCCAAATCAGCATGAAAACCGAATTCCGCAAATATGTGTACAGCATTGGGTCCTCGGGAGTCTGGTCACCTTACGACTAACGAAAAATTTTAAGCTTGGAAAGACTAGGCGAAAAGCAAAATTATAGGATCCGATAATGTTGACATTACTAATTACGGCTGAGACTGGAGCGGTATAAATCAAGGAAGAAGAAGTTTTATAACACTCACACTGTATCCCTGTTTCGTATACAAATGCCTGAAACTGCAATCTCAGTCAGAATCATTGTGCGGATGACAGTCTCAAAGAAACTGAAATATTTCTTAGATTGCGGATTGAGATAAGATGGCAAACCGAGCCAAACCCGCATTTTTACGTTCTCGAGCAATGTAGCGCAGCGATTTTTTATGAATTAGTGTTGCAGTAAGAAAAAAATGTACCGTGATCATCGGCCAGGAGACGACCCTCCCTGTCTCCCCTTGGCTTCACCCATGCTTCCGTTAGTTGCGTTATTTTGTTTGTAACTTCTCAAAATTGTCAAAATACAGAGAAAGATTTGCCTCATTAATAAATAAATCCAAATACTCGTATGCCCACACGTAACACAGAAAATTGTCCAGCCATATTCTTAATTTATAATCTCTTCAGGAATTACGCATAAGCTAATTTTGAAATTTGGAAATTTCGCCGAAATTCGCATAAGAACGTAATTTCTTACATTCTGTGGAGAGATTCACAGTGAAACAAATGTTCAAAAATCACTATTACATTATATTCCGAAATTTTTAATAATAATAAGAAAATATACGATATATACGACATACGACAAAGTCGACAACGCTCCTCGAGGAGTTACGCTTGTGGTCTTACGGCAACTGCCTCTACGGGGCGGACCACACCCGTTTTTTTGCAAAACGGCCAAAAGCTGCCAATATGCCTTCCTGGCAAGAGCCCCGGCAGGAGCCCGGAAGGTACGATGCAGGAAGGTTGTGTTTGTCTGTGTATATGTGTGGGTACGATATTTGTGTTTTTTCGTCATATTGGGAGCATTACATCTCGGCGCGGCTGCTCTCAATCTTATTAATTCGCGCCGGTGTTGAGACAAATCCAGGCCCAAGGGTACTAATTTGTAGTGTCTGCAATCCTTGAATCGGTTCGAATGCCTGATCAGTGCAGTGCAATTGCTGTTTGGAATGGGTTCACTTTAGGTGTTCGGGATTACGAAGACAAGGGCAACACTCCTTAGCCTATGTTGCGGCTGGTTGTATAAATCCTGGGCAACCCAGGGCTGTGCACAGCCCACCTTCTCCTCCACTGCCCACTACACCGCCCAACAATATGATAGATAAGGAATGCCAGCCACAGTCTTACGCCTGGCCCTCCTCCTCCAGCTCCACTATCTATATTGCAGTTTAACTGTAATGGCATTCACCGAAAAACCGCTGAGATCACACACTTCTTGATTTCCAACAGAATTCTCATCGCCGCCATCCAATAGACGCTGCTTCACGCAGACTCGTCTCTAAGCGTCCATAGCGAATATGTTATACTGCGGAAAGATCGACCGGCCGCCTCGGATGATTCCCACCCTGGAGGTGGACTTGCCTTCCTAATAGGTACACAAGTCCGTACATTACTGTGTATTAGATGTAGTTGCTGACGGTACGGCGGAAATTCAAGCCATCTCAGTTTCATCAGGGAATACTAATATCGAAATTTTTAATGTGTATATTCCACCGCAATCTAGTAGCCGTTCTGGCTATCATTTCGATATTGGTCCTCTCCTTTCCGGAGAGCACAGGGTCATCCTTGGCGACTTTAATGCGCACCATGAGCTCTGGCATTCGGACCTAAACAAAAATGCCAGGGGTATAACTATCGCCGAATTACTTAACGGCTCAGAATTCTGTTCACTCAATGGTCAATGAAGACTTGCCGACTAGTCGTGGGCACTTGCAGTATAGTTCTCCTGACATTATTGTTAGTGCCAGCCTAATCGCTGCTTCTCGATGGGAAGTACGTACTACCCTCAAATCAGATAACCTCCCAATCATTATAAAAATTGAGAAACCAGCGAACCTGACTAAGTCTGAGAAGCGAACGTTTGTCAATCACAAGAAAGCCGATTGGGACGGTTTCAAAGCTTATTCGTCGGCAAAGTTCATCGAGACCATCACCTACCAACATACATAAGGCCGAGAAAAATATTAGGAACGTCATTACTACAGCCGCGGCACGTTTTATTCCTGCAGGACGAATCCCGAAAGTTCGGCCTAACTTCCCCACTAGTGCCGCTAGATTAGCCGATGAACGTGATCTTATCAGAAGCACTCACCCTGATGATCCCAGAATTCAGGAGCTTAACTCCGAAATCGACCGACAAGTTAAACACTATAGGAGGGCGAAATGGAATCAGCACCTCGACGAATGTAACCTCAATGAAGGTGTCAGCAAATTATGGTCTACTGTCCGCGCCCTATCCAATCCTCGGAAAGAAAGGAGCAACAACTCCATTGAATTTGGCAACACAAAAAGCTGCGATCCTCTTCAGTGCGCGAGCCTGTTCAATAAACAATTTATCGAACATCCCAAGTCTGACGGCCTTAAGTGCAAAATTAGAAGACGGATTCGCAGCCGGAATGTTGACACCATAACATCATTTACCCCGGACCAGGTTAAAAAAAAGTCATCGAGAATGCTAAAAACTCCAAGGCCCTCGGACCATATGGCATTTCGATGACCATGTTGAAGCATCTCGACCTTCCAGCCATTGAGTATCTCACGGCCGCCTTTAACTTGTCGATGTCCACGCTTGCCATCCTTGAAATCTGGAAAACAGGTCAAATTGTTCCCTGTCTCAAGCCAGGGAAGAGCGCAAATCTCGGAGAAAGTATCGTAATGGGGCGGTAGCATTACGATACTTTCTCCTGTCGCAAAGACGCTGGATGCCCTTATTCACCCCACTCTTGTTGCACATGCGAAGCTAGAACCTCACCAGCATGGCTTCAGGAAAATGCATAGTACCACCACTGCCATCGATGCGATCACTACACGCATTCGTGATGGGCTAAATCAACGCCGTCCTTGTCACAGAACCATTCTGGTGGCAATTGACCTATCAAATGCTTTTGATAAGGTCAATCATTCAATGCTCTTAGCAAACCTGTTGAACATGCATCTTCCTGCACAAGAGATTCGTTGGATTGCCAATTATTATCTAGCTGGTCGGTACTCCTTCACCGAGTTTCGAGGCAAACGTTCTAAGCTTAGGAAAATCAAATTAGGTGTTCAACAGGGAGGGGTACTCTCCCCCACTCTGTTTAACATCTACATGTCCGGCCTTCCCACACCATACCTGAAGGAATCGAGGTGATTTCCTATGCTGACGATTGCACCGTACTCGCCACAGGGATAAGGATGACATGCGCCTCCAAATTAATCGCTATCTAGGACGATTACAGGCATTTTTCCAAAGCCGAAACCTCACAATCACTGCGTCCAAATCTTCTGCGACTTTTCTAACCACTTGGTGGGAGGACATCAGATGGAAGATTGATATACGTATTGGCAACAATTCTGTTCCTACTGTAAAAAAACAACTAAATTCTCGCGCTTCACCTAGAGAACATGATGACGTCTGCGAATCATGCAGCTTCAGTTTCTGAAAATAAATAAAATAAAATCCTAAAAGCTCTAGCTGGTAGCACCTACGGCAAAGATAAAGAAACCATGCTAGCTACTTATAAACCGGTGGGTCAAGCGGCCGCCGATTATGCAGCCCCAGTTTGGATATAGTTTATGTGACACAAACTGGTCCAAAGTTCAGGTTTGCCAAAATGCCGCTCTACGCATCGCGACAGGTTGCCTTCTGATGTCTGCCCAGTATCACATACATCAGGAGACAAAATTGATGCCAATACGTGACCACAATTTCCTACTCTCAAAACAGTATCTTGTTGGTTGCTATCGTGAGAATCATCCCAATAATCATCTCATGGACCGAATTCCTCTACCACGGCATGTCAGGCGTGGTTTACGAGACCTTGAGAGAGAGGTTCAGGGATACAAACGGGACCCTTACGATGAAGTTACATACCGAGCCGCCATCGCAGCGATCCACACTGAAGAAGTGAATCGGTCTATTGCGAGCTTAGGTGCGAATAGAGTCCTCTCAGAGCGCCCACCACCAATTTCGCCTGAGGAGATTAGGCTCCCGAGAGCCACTAGAGTAACACGAGCTCAATTTCGGTCCGGCTTTTGTTCACGCCTTAATTCGTACCTTTCTCGCATAAACCCGGACATCCAAAACATCTGTCCGAACTGCGATGGTACGCCTCATGATGTGGGTCATTTGTTTCAATGCCCCGCTACGCCCACTGATCTTACCCCTATATCGCTGTGGGAAAACCCTATCGCAGCAGCTATGTTTTTGTCCTTAGACCTCACGGACACAAACATTGACGAACCATAAATCGTACCCACATAGATGCACAGAGGTTTAACACATTTCTGCACCGCTAAAAGAAGAAGGAGTTACGGTTAACAGAGAAACTTCTGAGGCAGAGGTACGATAGTACCTACATTTTAGTAGCTTTTTTATAGACAATTAATTTCAATTTTTGGGGCTCGTCAAACCACGAGAAAAGCTCTACATACAAAAATCCCGTTGCAGAAAAAAAAATTTCGTTCATCCAACCTCCGACTAAAAAGCTTGCTCAGTGTTTGGCAAGCCATCGTCCTCGTCTTCTGCCAAATCCTTGTATTTAGAAATTTCTCTATTCTTATTAATGGCAATCTTTTGACAAAAATCAATGTGAGATGACAAATCATCTTATCGATAATTGATTTGTTTTTTGGAGAAAAAAAAAACTTTCGTGGAAAATTTATAAATTAGAACATTTCGCATCAATACGCAAAAATGAGCAAATTTCGCAGAAATTCGCATCTATTTCGTAAAAACGAAATTTCCGTACCTCTAATCAATCATATCTCATCTTGTTAGTGGAGCCCAGGTTTTGGAACTTTTGAGTATTTTTGAAAAGTACGCAACGTGAATTCGTCAGCTATCGCCCATGATAGTAACCAGACTTATTTTTGGTGTGAATTTGGACATCCAAACGCAAGGCGCAAATGTTTACTGAAAATCGGCTTTCGACAAAAAAAAAGTAATCCTAACACAAAGATATATTTCTGGTTCAGCGATACGTCGATAAGTAAAGTAGTGCTGTGAATGGAGCTCCTAAAAGCCGAAGGTGTACTCATAGTAAGTAAAAAGAAATCAGAAGAATTTTATTTCAGCACGGGGTTAGACGTCAATATCAAGTGATTTCGACCTAAAATATTTTCATTTGCTTCACATATTACTCCACTTTGTTTTCAAATCGTCTACTATATCTATACAATGCCTCTCGAATTCGCGTTAGCTTACACCAGTCTACAGACAAATCATCGCAGCTTCATGAAATCAATTGCATGATAACAGGGTAGCGAATGTAACTCTCGCATCTAATGCAACATTCAATATACACTGAGCACACTCGTAACTGAAAAGCGCAGTTTTCAATTGCAATGTGTTCACAATGATTGCATCAAAGGCTTTATCTATCCATTCATCATCTTCCATTCCCAACATCCCAACTAATTGCAAGCCATTCACTTCTGCGAACCATTGAAACGGCTGCGGTCGAAACCTCTAGTGAAGGCATCTCACTATAGTTGTACAAACAATGGAGCAATAGTTTTGTATACTGGGGAGTAAATTGAAATACAGCAGCTGCCGGAAGGGAAATTTCGAAGGCGTTTCTAAGGAAGACGCTACACTTAACCTATGACCATTCGCGCTTTTGAATCTTGCCAAACACACTGGGGGTACCCATGACCGGTACATGGTACCGGTGGGCTCATCGTTTGGTTTAGCTTGGCCCCGTCCGTTTTGGTTGTCGTTAACCTGTGTGACGCTGAACTGATCGGGCATCAGCGAGAAAACCAACAAATGGATGTAATCATAAACATGCACAATCCCGCTATCGCCTTCATTAATAATGCCATCCACTTTGAGCGACAAATTAGTGGGCACGGCAGCGAATTGTGGGCTGGCATATTGTATACGCCGATATATCACACAGGCCCCGGCATTGTCTATGACTCTACTCCTATGCATAGCAAGAGCAACCCCATACTAGCTTACAAATCAGCTTATCTTGAAGAAGAATAGTGGTGGCTGGTCGGTGACATTCTACTGAACGCGCGGATAGTAGTTACATACAAGTTGTTCATAGTTTCTTCGCGTTATCGCGACAAAGTATCAAAAGTACCACAAGTGCACACCATGAAGTAGCAAGAAGTCAAGTTGCAATACCGTAAATCCGAACGACTTGAGAAATAGCAATAATAAATCAGATAAATTGTGAAATTCTTCGCGAACCATATACCATTATGGTGTGTGCATCTGCAGCTTGCATTGCATTCACACGTATGAGAAATATCTGGCTGAATTTCAAGTCGTTGTTATATGCGTTACGGAAAAAATATAGCAGTAACCTAAATTGAATGCTGGGAAGATAAATATGACGTTCGAGCTGAAATTGTTTTATTTGGAAAGGAAGCGATAAACGTGCACCTGTTTTTACAATCTCTGGAACTCAGGATACAAAAAAAAACTATATGTACAGGAAAAATATCTCCGTAGAGAGCAGGAACATAGTAGTTAAATTTAGAGACAATATTTCCTCTCCCGTACAGTTTTCCTTTTGTTTTCAAGAACTCCTAGAATTTAGAATGCCATAAATACGGTTTATACATACGCAAATTCGAAAAAGGCTTTCTAATAGTAAGGGAGATCACATCAGTAACCGACTATTTAGGTAGAACATAACTTCTCTAGTTATCTTGACTAAGGTGACCAGACTTCCGAAGACCCAATGCTGTACACATACTTGCCGAATGCAGTTTTCAGACAAATGCACAACCATACTTCCCCCTCCTCTTCATGCCGATTTGGCGAAAGCTTAATATTTCACGAGGCTACCGTGAAACATGCCATAATTCGACCACATATCAGGGACGTAGACAGGGGAGGAGTCCAGGGGGTCAGCATTAGGCTTTGAAACTTAACTTCCCAAAGTGCTTCCAATTTATTCATTACTAGAAATCTAGAACTTAAATTGTAGGTATCTAAGCTTGCAGACTGACGAATTGTGTCGCAGGTATACTCAACCGTGAATGTATAATAATAATAAGCAAATTAAAAAACTTAAAAATCGTGTGACCCAAGAATGAGATAGTCCTTAATAATAGATTTCGTAAGGATCCATGCAGGCTCCAAAATTTAAAATATAATATTTTCCTGTAACAATGAAGTCGTTTTTCCAGAGCCGTACAAAGGGAAGGCAAAAGCGACCCGGCCCGGGCACCGAATGCGCGAGCCCAAGCCTACTTTGCATACTTCTTCAGCTTTAATTTTTTAAGTAATGTAAATTTTTGACTATACACAATAGAGTTTCGAGTTTCGTTAAACAGGGCCGGCTTTAGGTGTAACGGCGCCCGGGGCGAACTTGAAAGAAGCGCCCCTTATAGTTTCTAAAACACGAAAAAATTGCAATAAAACTGGAACTTTAACGTTCTTCGGAAATATTTTTCTCCATTGCCCCGCTGCCATTGAAACTATCTGTTTTTAACTGTTTTTATATTCACTTTAATTTTTCCTTATTTCCCAATCAATTGACTGCTTAAAGCGAACATAAAAGTATGCCTATATCAATTAACATTTGTTCATAATTCGTCCTAGAAAATTATTATTTCGTTAATATTATAAAAAAAGCGAGTTTTGTGTAAGCAAGTAGTAGATCTATTGCAAGATCTACGGTAGTGTTCATTTTTAAATTTTTGAATCAAACCACAAAATACTTTGTCAGTTTTATAATCGTTCAAAAATAAAAACAGGCAATCTCACGTCGCAGAAACATAAGGAACCACACATCTTAGCTCACAAACATTCGTTATGTTGAATGAGAAGACGATAGCAAATCCCACTTAACCCTTCTGTCGGCACCTACTACAATATGCATATTCTATACCCAATAGGTCTGGCTGGACCTACTGAGAAAATTTTTTTATTTTTTATAAAAAGTTAAATTTTTATCGGTATAATCATTCTACCCATTCTTTACAGCCATCTATAAACAATAAAAGCATTAAAATCTTTTTTGTAGATATACTAGAAGCGTTTTTAGGAAGACATATTTTGAGGTGGTATTTGTACAAACATGTTTCTCCCTTTTGACATGTATATGTCTTTGCGGAGGCTACCTGAGAAATACTGGGTGTCGTTCCGTGAAAAAGCGTCACGAAAAACTGTAACGAAAACGTTTAACGCTTAAAATCGACCTTCCCGTAGTTCGATCTTCACCAAATTTGGTATACATTATCCTTCGATCGCTCTGACTCAGAATCGACAATCACGATTTCGATAAGTTGTGGGAATAGCGGTAAATTCGCCATTGAAGCGAACGAAAATTCATCCTTCAATTGGTTCTCCTGGCTCTCCCCGTGGACCGATGTCAACGAAATTCGGACGGAAGTTAAGTGGTGCGATCCTTAATATTTTGGTGCCAGCACTTCTTATGGGGAACATGTCCTTGGACACAAAATGTCCTTTTTTCTGTCGGAATGCATTATAGACGCTATGTATAAGGATATGGATATCAAACTACAGAATCCGATGCGACGAGTCTTGTAAAATCACGACAAGTTGATTTTGAGTTTTGTTAAAGGATACTACCACCAAAAAGGACATTTCTCTAGCATAGGAAACAGAGTATGGGCATTATGGGTGTCGTTCGAAAGGTGATATTTGAGGCACTGTATGTGATCGGTTTCAAAATTTTTTTTTTGAAAAAAAAAAAGAAAAAAAATATCTCATGTCTCAGGGGAGGTTCGAACCATGGTCCTAACCGTCGTCAATACCTTCCAAAAAGTCAACAACGATCACCAAACCACCATGACCACACTGCGCCTTATCAGTACGAATAATTTTAGTGATCATCATCCTCTGGTCTATAGCCATCATACAGTGCAGTATAGTTACGTGGAGACGAGCAACGGATGGCTGATGCAAATGCCTGGTACAATTATTGTAAATGGCGAGCAGGTATAAATTGAATTTTCGATTGCATTTGCGTGCACTTTCGAATTTGTCACATTTAAAACGCGCGCGTAAAAAAGAGGCATCCAAAATGCTTACGATTTATCGCGTAAATTTACGAAGAGTAGAAAATAATCGTTTTAGTATGATCACCAAAATCAAAAGAGTGTTCAGGTCACTAAATAAAAAAAAACATACGGCCCTGTGGCGACTCGAAAACACCACCCCATTGCCCAAACACATATCACCCAACCTGCTCGGCTATGCCGACCTCGGAGACGACAAGTAAATCTAGTGATCATCACAGATTATATCGCACAGGTCGGTGTATGCAGGCAGAACATAATTGCCATTGTGGTCGTCGTCGTCATCGTTAGTTGAACAGCTTCTGGGCAACGGAAGAATTATATTGTGTGTTCGGACGGAGCGTTGTGGGACGTTGGTTGACAGTGGTTGTACAGCCACTGAACGTTGAATGTTGAAATGCAACGGTACGTAACAGTGGTTGTACAGTACGTAACAGTGTTTGTACAGTACGTACAATGGTTTTGGAGCTACTGTACCTTAAATGTTGAAAAGAAGTGGTGCGATTCTTAATATTTTGGTTTCAGCACTTATTATGAAAAATATATCCTTGGACACAAAAGGTTCTTTTTTCTGTGGGAATGCATTATAGACGATACGGATACAATATGGATATAAAAATACAGTATTCGTTAAGACGAGTCCTTTGAAATCAGGACAAGTTAATTTTGAGTTCACCTTAAAGGATATTACCACCAAAAAGGAAGTTTTTCTATCATAAGAAACTGAGTATGGTCATTATGAGTGTCGTTCGAATGGCTATGTTTGGAGCACTGTATGTGATCGGTTTTAAAGGCTTCTGGAGTGACAGGGTAACGGTGGAACCTCGTTTTAATGACTCTTACAGAGCGTTCACTGCCAATCAACATAACGTTAACAGAACATTAGAAAATAGATTTCTTTTATAATAAACACGCGTGTTGTATGTATATACCATACATACCACCCATTTAAAAAAAATGTTTTAGAGACTTAATAAAAGAAAAAAATCTGACTTCCGTGGGGACTCGAAACCATCACTCAATGCATTGAACACCTGTCATCTAACCTACTCGGCTATGCCCACCCCGATAATGGCAAGTAAATCTAGCGATCATCACAGATTATCTCGCACAGGTCGGTGTATGCAGGCAGAACATAATTGCCATTGTCGTCGTCGCCGTCGTCGACATCGTCATTGTTAGTTGAATAGCTTCTGGGCAACGGAAGAATGATTTTGTGTGTTTGGAACATTGTGGGACGTTGGTTGACAGTGCTTGTACAGCCACTGAACGTTGAATTTTGAAATGAAACAGTACGTAACAGTGGTTGTACAGTACGTACGTACGTTTGAACATGATCATGGTATGATTGCTAGATTTATCGTAATAACATGTAGTCGATGTAGCCTGGTGAGGTATCCGCCAAGCTTGGTGCGTAGGGCAATGTGTTCGAGTCCAACAGCAGGACATATATTTTTTTTCTTTTATTTGTATCCAAAACATTTTTTTTAGCTTGGTGATAATTATTTGGAACATAGTAAAACACGTGTGATTATTTCGAGGCAATTAGGATGTGTACGTTGGGTTGTTCCGTGAAGAAATATGTGACTTTGTAAAACATAGCGAAAACCTAACGAAGCTTTAAGTAGTTTGATCATTGCTTAATTTGGTATGTATTCATTTTCCTTTGACCACCCTTGCAAAGAATCGACAATCACTGATGAGTTACGGGAATAGCGGTAAATTCGCCGTTGAAGCGAATGAAAAGTTATTTTTCAATTGGTTCTCTTGGCTCCCCCTGTGGACTGATTTGGATGAAACTCAGATGGAAGTTAAGTGAAGCGATCCTTATTATTTGAGTGTCGGCACTTGTTATGAGAAAGATATCCTTGGACAAAAAAGGTCCCTTTTTCTTTGGGAATGCATAATAGTCGATA
Source organism: Microchrysa polita (assembly GCA_949715475.1). Lineage (NCBI taxonomy): Eukaryota > Metazoa > Arthropoda > Insecta > Diptera > Stratiomyidae > Microchrysa > Microchrysa polita. The sequence goes on from CATIXY010000014.1 coordinate 31,764, forward strand.
TGCATATCAAAATACAGTATTTGGTGAGTTGAGCCCTTTAAAATCACCACAAGCTCATTTTGGGTTTTCAAAGGATATTATATACAATATGTACCACCAAAAAGAACACTTATCTACGGAAACTAAGAACATTATGGTTGTCGTTTGAAAGTCGATATTTGGGGTACTGTATGTAATCGGTTTGAAAGGATTGTGGGGCTTCTGGAGTGACAATATAAAGGCTGATGCAATGTGGATTATTTTGTAAGCAATAACGTTGACATATACATGATCTAAGATTTTTCCCCTAAGGGAAAACTTCTCGGTGTTTTTTTCATACGCTTTTCCAACCATATTTACAAATAATAAACAGCAAAAAAATGGTTTGGGACTTAACAAGGACGTATCCAGGGGAGGCGTCCAGACCCCTCGCGAAATTTTTCAATTGAGTTCGGACAAAAAACCTTAAAGGCCATACATTTGGGAATTTATTGGAAAATGAGATAAATGTGAATGTTGTCGCTATTCACGCTATTTTCAATTCAACAGTTCGTTTTCGAGGGTGTAGGCAAGGGAGGGGCGTAAGCAAGGTGAGGCAGAGAGGGGCGCTTACTCTCCCCCCTAAACGATGATCACGATAAATTTTTTTTACTTGCTATTTTACAAAAAAAAAAATAAGTGCACTGCGATGCCGGTTTGAGTTCTGGAACGGCACGAAAACTTTCTTACTACAAATAAACAACTGCGCGTAGGAGGTGATCAGTTGGCGCCTATAGTCTTGAAACTTCAGATTTTTTTCTTCTATTTTTGCTTCTCTTTTTTCATTGCGTATCCGTACAGAAAGTTTGATCAAATTTTCCAAGTCCAATATCTTTAAGGAAATATTTGGCACTCTGTTGGTAGATTTTATCGCGATATTAGTCTGCAGATTTGGGAAAATCGATAGACAGAAATAGGGAATTTTCAACCCCAAAAATCATTTCATTCTAAATTTTCCGTTAATATCTCAATTAAATCTATTAAGAAACACCATCGTAAGTCACTAATACTTAGTTCATACTATTACAAAGGAAATAAACTCTTTTGATTTTCCTAGAATCAAATCTCAGTTGATTAGGTGATGTTATAAGACGGGATAAAATTAGGCGTACCCAATTTGCGAACTTCACGGCTTTTTAAAGCAAAATCTCAGAAAATTTTATCGTTTATCGTACAAATTTAATTTTAATGACTTTATTACATTATAAATAGGAGATTTTTAAGAGAATTTAATATTTTCATTTTTTTACCTCCAGACGAAAATGGGGGGAAAAAACTATAGGTCTGGCCAGACCTATTGGGTATCAAAAAGCACTATAAATTGAAAATCATCGAAAACATGCTCATAACTTCAACCGATTTTTTTAAATTTTTGCGAAATGCTTCTAAACATATTATTCTAGGATATCATGAAATATGAAGTCGCTGCGATTTCATCTTCTATACTTTTTTGACCAATATATAGTGCCAAAGGTCTGGCCAGACCTATGTGCCGACAGAAGGGTTAAGTAGGTTGCACTTTTCCATTCATCTTTTTCGATGTTAAAATTTTTCAAATTAGTACCTAATCATTTTCAAGAGTACACTGCTATCTTCATTTGCGGAATTCACGAAGAAGACGAAAATTAAGGAAAGATGGACAGTTCCAATGACTGCGTTCCTGGTTCACATACTCTGGTCCTTGCGAAAACGCACTTGGTAATGGTTTTAAATACGGTTGAATTTTATGGTACCGAATTCAGTCAGTATCGATTTTACGTATAGTAGTCCATATTTTTCAAAACATTAATTCATTTCATTTAGTAATTTCGACCGTGGTTAGGTCGATGGTTTGTTCGGGAAACCTGGCTATTTTGCATTACTACATTTATTTTTTATTTTTGAATCACCAACATAAACGTTCATTAAGTTAATAATTTTACGTTTTAAAACTTTATAAACTTTTATATTTTTTAAGTAGTTTTTGTAACCATCGGATTCAATTTTTTGATTTGACGTGTGGAACGTATTGCCAGTGCAAGCTGTCATGACATTCATGTGTTCTCAGTTGCCGATTTTTTTGTATAAACCTGTGGTCGTTCTTCATGCTGTGGTTGTGGCGGTCATTCTCCATCAAAAGTAGCAATGGATGTCCATCTTCCATCACCAAAAATGGTATCATTTTCGCTGTTTTGTGTTGTGTCTTGTGGATCGTGAGACTGTCAATTTCAGATTGCCCGATAAATTGCCTAATGTATGTGCTGTACGGGTGGCAGATCGATTGTGGGCCCAATCGATCGGCCAAGAAATCGTCAGGTTTGTGGCGCCCTTAAAGACAAAAGCATAAACATAATCCAGAATTGCCTTTCCTCATATAAAATATTGATGATGATGGTTCAAAAGCGAATGTGCTTATTAGAATTGTGTACATCTTTTTTTCTTAATTAAAGGTTACATGTCAGTCAGTCAATTCCTGAAGTGGGAATCTGATATTATGAGTTCCCAACTAAATCGTTACCTGATTTATATAAAGATACAGGTGACATTTTGTGTCTGCGTTTGTATAAAAATATCCCGTTAACCTATGATTAGAATGCGCGTTAAATTTATGGTATTATGTATATACATTCTCTGTAAGTCTTCTTTCCAGTAAAATTTTACTAGGCTGATTCTCGTGCATAAAATCAGTATCATTCTAGCAATTCTGAAAAAATATAACTGGTATACACTATTTTCAAATAGATTGAATGTAAAATTGCTCGAGTCTCAAATAAGACCTAGATATCCAGTTCAATTTCACTAGATGTTCAGCAAATAAAAGATAGATCTCTAGAAAAGCAATATATTTTACTGATATACAGTTCAATCTCGATAATTTGAGATTCAAGGGACAATTATTTTTATTCAATTTATCGAGAGTTTTAATTATCGAAAGTTTTTTAGAAATATGTTGAGAACGGTATAGCGAAGTAAGATCTTAATATACCAGAGTAAACAATAATGATTATTAAAGTTTTACGTGATTTTTTTTTAAATAATTTTACTTATATTAATACAGTGTCGACTTAATTTCTCCCCGATCGACACGCGGAACCACATTCGCTTATTTGAACACTCTTCATGTAGCTTACGGGAAACTAAATTCAAATCATTCAATAAATCTGATTTCCGAGAAGAAACAGTACTTTAAGTGTATACCACATTATGCACCGGTAAAAATTTTAATGTTCTTCCTCTGAATTCAGACTTGTAAAATTTCTAAATTTCAATTTATAGAGCGGAAAAAAAATTTACTTCAATTTATAGAACGTTGAATTCATCTTGAATTCAATTTACCGAGCACTGGCGTCAACTTGTTTCAAATTATAAAGCAATGAAAAATCATTACCGCTTTTTAACTTATAGTATATAAATATATGGAGTTCTGTATATTTTTTTTTCAATTTAACGAGAATTCTGGATGAGAACTTCAAATTATCGAGCAAGTCAATTTATCGAATATGTAGTTATCGCGAGTCGACTGTACTATTAATTCTTGGTAGAAAACAGTTTTTAATAGTTTTTTGCAACTAGAAAATCTAGGAGCTCACATCTAGTTGTGGTTCACTGTATTCTAGTTGAAAAAATCTTACTGTGTTCATACTTGATGGATGGTCGTGTAGCCTGCATTAATATTCTTACATCATACTAATTCAACAGAAAAAAAGTTAAATTTCTTAAGCAACAAACAAATTTGTAAAAATAAATTAAATTAACAATACGGGTTTCGGCGCCCCTAAACCTGGCGCCCGGGGCGACCGCCCCGCTCGCCCCACCCTAAAGCCGGCCCTGTCGTTAAACATTATAAAGTAAGAAATGTCGTGCATTGCGATTGCTGCTTCATACTGATACCATGTCCCACGAGCTCTTCGATAATAATTGTACATGAACAGTGGGTGAGGAGGCCTGTGCTGCAATGGGGCAACGCCGAAACTAGATTCCACAGTTAACAACATTCTAAATTCTAATTTCTAATAATGTCAAAACTTCTTTCTGAGCGTCGAACTCCTGCCGAAACAGAATCCTGGCTACATCCCTTCCTCATATTATCCTACAGTAGGACACCGATAATCCGGACCCCGAAATTCCGGAAGTTCGATAATCCGGATTGAGGTTTGTGCCAAATTTTGTTTAAATTTTCATAAATTCCATAAAGTTTGTTCAAGCTTACTGTTATACAGTGAAAGCTCCGTTTGCGGACAGCTCCCGTAGCCGGGCAATTTTCTTAGTCCCTATTTTTTAGAAAAAAATTTAGAACAAAATCCATTCCACTGGCCGGACGCTCTACTGGCCGGACACGGACACTATTCCTACATACATTTGTCATAAAATCATCTCCCGTAAGCGGACACAAATTTAATTTTTAGTCGCCTTAATGAAATTAATGAATAAACTGGATACGATCACAAAATTGCATTTAGGTTTTGTTTTTGAAGTTTTTTGGCTCCACAGACACCATGCATTTGTGTATTGAAATAGGGATACAGAAACAGGACGGTTAGAACCAAAACCCATACTTCCATAACGGACGACCAACCCGGTCAGCTTTTTTGTCTTCCGGTTTTTAACCCGATCGGCTGTTCAACTTTTCAGTTAACCGGAATTTGAATTTCATTTCATATTTGCGGACAAAGTCTGGTCTGTCTACTAGAAAAAAATCTTTGAGTGTAAGAACATACAAACGGGCCTTTTGAAATCGGCGAATTATTTATTGTTTTGTGTGTTATAAGCTGTTCACCATAAAACTGTTTATTGGCCAACAAAATTTTCCAATAAAGGACTTATCACCGTCTGGAGATTACACAAATATAATTCGATTCCTTGTTGATTCTATATGCCTTTCAGAAATTCCACGTTAATTTCGATGCTGAGACTGATCATCTGGGGGGTAGTTTGGCCTATAGAAGAAATGCTTCTGTAGCATGCATTGCACGGGATCCTATTGTGCGAGTCATATTGAAAGGACTAAGGCACCGATGAGTGCAACTCACGCTCTACTCCAAATTAAATTTTATTAGAAGGCTAGGCAAAACTACATTCCCTGCTGAAGCTATTCGTGATTTTCCTTTAGAATGAATTATCCTCCTGCTGTGGTTCTTAAGGAATTCACACGTTGATGCAGACTTTACTTAGTCGAGGTTTTCTACCCCAGGCGACACTACTAATTTGAAAAAGCTTTATTTAACGCTCTGAGGGTTAATTCAGGGGAAAGAAGTAATTAGAAACGCTCGAGTGTCTTACAAATTTCAAGTAACAATGCCGTCCTGGGTGAAGTGGTCACTCTGAGTAGGGTTGTTAGCACGAGGCAGAAGAACAAAAACCGGGTTTTTTAGAAGAGATTTGTGAGGAGCAAGGCAAAGAAAAAAATATATTTTCATATAAAAACCGTTTTTTTTGTCGTTGTTCTTGTTTCGCGTGTAGACAGGCCCAGTAAGACACAGCTTTGGAAGGAGCATCTGGCCGGTTTTTGATATCCCTAATTAAAGCTAATTTTGTTCTACTTGTTTTCCTTATGAAAGCTTGAAACAGTTTATTTGTAAACTTGCATTTGAGCATTGTACATTGTGGAGGTTTGCAAACCAAACATGAACTAAAACACATGCACAAAGAAAAAACACTTTTATTGTTTCAATGTTCCTTTTGAATTACATATTGTGTACCTATACATTAATGTAAGTAATATTTTTTAACCCTCTCCCGCAAGCGGACATCTCCCGTGACCGGACAAAAATGCTGGAACCGCCAGTGTCCGTCCACGGGAGCTTTTACTGTATAAACTTAAAAAAAGGCAAATTTCGAATACTAAATTATTAATTGTCGTTAGAATGGTTATCTTCTTTATGATTTGAGTATCAATATTGTCCACCAAGGAGGATAATCCGGATAGGGTCCGGTCCCAATCAATCCGGAATATCGGGGCTCTACTGTACCTTCATTTCTGGAAATTTCCACCAAATAAGGGGTTCTACGGTGCTCTGCGAGACTGCGCTCACGAATTCCCGAATTATGGACAATTTTCTAGAAAATGTATGGCTCAATATAATATAACGGAAATTTTAAGTGTCGAAATTCAAACACACTATGTATATTGATCATTGAACAGCATTCGATTGCATGTATTTTGAAATGGTAATTTACAGCAGCCCAAAGGAAGACAAGGAAATTTTTTGCGCTGGATAATTTGAAATCGGTTAGAGAAGCCCTGGCCGTACGGAAAATAGTAATGCATGAAATACATATCGCGCAGAAGCAGCAGCATTGCCGAATTTCATAGCTGACAAATATGCTAAATGCCGAGCTTTTTGCCCAGCATTTTTGTCAGCAATGTAAAATGCATTGCGCTTGACATTTCGCGATGCTGATGAATTTCAATGGTACCTAATGGTACTTGAATGAATAATTCGAAACGGAGCATGAAAGAGGAGCTAGAGTTTTAGAACCCAGCACCGGGATCTTGATCGCCAGCTTAAAGCTTTTCGAAAGTTACAGCCGATTTAGAGGATGTTGGGGAGCACATTTTGCTGAAAATTTCTGAGTCCTAGCCGTTTCCGTTCGAAAGTTACATTAAAAGATGCGACCCAAGACCAATAAAATTCCATAGGGGTACCAAGCGCAATTTAGTTTAATAGAACAGGGATGGAACGGCCGATACGGGGTGAAAGAACATGTTTTTTGTTTTTTTTTTTAATAAATTGCCAGGTATAATTGACTCAAGAGAAAAAAAGCACTAGGACCGCTTCAACAGCAAAATTTAATAATGCGTTATTTTTAAAATCTATAGTTTGTAATGGACAAAACAAAACTCCCGAGATGCCCTTTGTTGACCGCAGATGTAGTGAATTAAGTTTAAATGTGTGTCATTGAGATTGCTGTACATTTTGCTGTACGATAGGTCAAAATGCTGTACTGTACAGCAAAATGCTGTACGTCTGGTCAGCTTAATCTTGACCAGATTGTCAAGGTATACTATGACCTTTCTAAGAAGGTATGAAGGTTGATAGAGGTCCAATGTATTAAAAGAATAAAAGTTATTTAACTTTTGGAGACATTACTATATTAAAAAAAAAAAGTAAAGAAATTATCATCGTAGGTCTCGTCGTATGTAAACCTTGGGTTTAAACTGTATTGTAGGAGAGGAATTGTATACAAAGCCGGCCTATATGGGTAGGCACATCACGTTTATTGGGCATTACTAACAAATTACAAATAGATTAGTTTTTTTGCTGTGGATAACTATGGTCTTCATTCCAGAACTCTGCTTTCGACTAACTTCTTTTTGTTTTCTTCGCAGTTCAACGTGGCACTTCGAGTTAGAATAGTCTTACTGATACCCAGTCAAAAACCGCACATTGACAATCTGCCATTTACGACCCGCGTTGTCAATAGAAAGAAGTCATGTGTCTATTTTAAAATCCTATGACGAATTACAATACATATTCGTAGTGCAGTAAAAATATCCCAATTCAGGGCTCCAAATAGAAAAAAATAGAGTAAGGCTAATTTTTGTTGTTTTTGAATCACTGGGCTCCCGGGTATCTAACACTGATTTTGCTAAAAAAAATTTTGATCGGAAAGGTCCCAAAAAAGGACAAAAAAAGATACTCTTTAATTTTTGACCGAAGGTCGGCATGCGCGGTATCATATCAAAGGGACGTCGAGTATATTATATATCCGGTGTTTGTTTCCTGTTTCAATGACCCTCAACGGAATAAATTGAGCTTAAATGGAAAATTGTGTTTCCCGTGTATCTTTCCAAAGCCATAATTACGAGAATAATTTATAAGTTGTTACTATGTACTTTTATCACTTTTCAGAATCTATAATAGCTGAAAATTCCACCATTAAATTTGTTAAGAAAAAAGTTGATCGGAAAGCTCTGAAAAAGGACATGAAAGGACACTAATTACATACCTTGATCGAACGTGGGCATGTGGGGTGTCATATCAAAGAGGACGTCGAGTGCATTGCATATCCGGTACTTGTTTCCTGTTTCCAGGACACTAAATGGAGTAATTCGGGTTTAAATTGAAAATTACGGCTTTAGAAAAATACAGATACGGGAAACACGAAAATTTTTCAATTGAGCCCAATTTTCTCCTTTTAGGGTTTTTGAAACAAGTAACAAACGCCGGATATGGAATGTACTTGACATCCACTTTGATATGACACGCCACATGCCCGCCCACGTTCGATTAAGGTATGCAAATAGTGTCCTTTTTCAGAGCTTTCCGATCAATTTTTTTCTTAGCAAAGTTAATGGTAGAATCGTCAGCTATTACAGATTCTAAAAACTGATAAAAGTAGTGACAACTTGAATTATTCTCGTAGTTATGGCTTTGGAGAGATACACGGGAAACATGCAAATTTTCCATTTAAGCTCGATTTATTCCGTTGAGGGTCCTTGAAACAG
>CATIXY010000015.1:0-72206 GCA_949715475.1 Microchrysa polita
TAACCCTCCGTCGGGCGCACCCGGCCTGACAGGCCAGCAAAACAGTTTCTGCTCTGCCCCACGCTAGTAGGGGGGCCCACAAATTTTTAGCTCCGTTTACTCGTCTAACTTTAAGAATCTCACACAATGCCTGCTTTCAGTTTTACATTGTCCTTAAGACAGTTGTGTGGGAAGGCCTCTGGCCTCACAGGCCGGGTGCGCCTGATCGCGTCATTATTTAGAATGTGTCTAAACTACGCGAAAGCACTGCATCAAAGATGCTTTCCCACATTCAATTTCGAGCATTAGGATCCTTTTCTAATAACTATTATCAATTAAGACTGCCTGCCTTTCATTAATTTCAATTTTTCTAACGAACCATGGTTGCGTGATTCTTCCTCGCTTGGTTTTGTTCTGGTAAATCGATAATTTTATTTCTATATTATACTCTCTAGTAAATAGGTTTCTTAGTACTATATTTACTTTAATTAGATCCCTTAGATACTGATAAGTCAATTTCCGAAAAGTATCTGAAATTTAAAGTAACATATTAAGGAAAAAGGACACAAATAGATGGGTGGCCTCTCAGGCCGAGTGCGCCCGATCTTGTTTTGATTTGAGGTGCGCCCGACGGAGGGTTAATAAAAATACGTACTCTCATCGCACAATATTATAACGTTCACTAAAACCTGGTTCAGAAATGACATTTTTCAGCTGAACTGTGAATAAACAATTTCCAGTATTGATGGTCGAGCAGCTGTGCGTGACAGTTGATCGAGCAGTCCAAGTAGCAGCTACACATCTAAATGTAGCATTCCAATTCAACGCTAAATAGGGGAAATTTTCGATACATCGCATGTGGACCGATTAGCGGGTGAGTGGGACGCGGAGGGAGAACACTTTCCAGTAGCTCTTTCCAATATGTGCTCGCTGAATGCACTCATTATCAATATATTTTTTGGAGATGAACATTCATTGCTAATTTTGATGAAGAATGACCGTTACAGCCACAAAATGAAGAATAGCCACCGATTTATATGAAAAACACACACAACACCAAAAAGATTGTTCAAACGATCGGAATCGGAAGTATGTCTGGCGTGGCGAACCTAACAGATCATACGGCACCAGAAGACGTCAGGGTGGATAGTGGATTGATAGCGTGTCTTTGGTGAAGAGCTTTGAACTTTGAGCGAAACATTGTAAGTTCATTATTGGTTGTTGGATATGTCGACAAGTTAGCAAAACGACTTTTGAAAATTGACTCGGCGCGCGCCTTTGCAGTAATTTCGGGGATCGGGGGATCTGTCGAAATGAAAATGTCTTGGTTGAAATACATTTCCCGCGTCAGCATCAGCATCGGCAGAGGCATCGGCATTAGCAGAAAAATTTCAATTTATAGAACACGCATTTGCCTTTGATGACTCACATTGACAGCAGCAGCAGCGGCAGAAGCATTTTTTCTGCTTTTGCTGTTAATGTGGGTCATCAAAGGCAAATGCGTGTGTTCTAAATTGAAATTTTTCTGCTGATTGGTATTGATTGGCTAAGAAAGTGGATTTAAATCAAATCAGTCCAGAGAAATCGGCAAAAATTATAAATGAACTATTACCCTGTAGTTATCCTTTTCCTGCCATGCAGCTTATTTTTTCCATATGATTGTTAGTTAATTTGAAATATTTTTTTTTCAAACGGCGATTGTCTGGAGTTTATAAATTAGTGATTCTAAAATGAAAAAAAAAATTAAAAAAAAATAAATGAAACGGGGAAAAAAACTAAAAGTCGACATCGAAAAAGCAAGTGACAATTTCCCACACGAAAATACTATCTTCCTTCGACAGGGCTGTCGAACCATAGTGTCAAATCTATACAATGCCCACGCCCTGTCAAGAAAAATCGTAATTTACTAACATTTACTCTAATGTAAATACAATTAACCCTCACTAAATATTTCAGTATTCTAGACCCACAATCGCATCTATGTCCTTTAAAAAAATGTACATCCTCACGCCAACGCCAATTTCACGCACCAAAAGATACATATAGCAATCATTATGTATAAATGACTAGCATCCACCAAGTATATATACCCGCAACTAGGCATAAAATGTAGCTATGTATCTATGTATATTACATGAACATAGATTGTACCCGCAAAACTGAGTAATTTATCCGATGAAGTGCAGCGCTTCTGTCCTCTTTAACTAGTCTATTCCCTCAATTTTGTAGTAAAATATTAAGTTATTACATCATACATAATTCCACAAATCCTCCAAAAGCGCCCTTTTGTTTATTCCTTCACACCAAAAACTTAAAAAATGTCGAAATTATACGAACTCTAAAGCCATTTCCGTTATTTTTGGAATTTCGTATGAATGCGACAGTAACAATGCTGTCGCTAGAAAGTTATCGCTATTGGCGACAGTTATGGGCGATTATCGCCTTATATGATCCCAAAACGAGACCGAGGCTAATTTCGGGCGCGGCCGAAATTTGGATACCCTTCGCTCTCCTCCGGGCGAAAAGTTTTTTTTTGTATTTCACCCCTCCCCCCAATTCTTTTCCTACGTCTTCACAAAAGTTCCGTTGCGTCGATAAAACAATATTTGTGTGGGGTTTGGTTGGAATAAGTGGGCAAATAAAAATATTTACTCAGAAAATTTTATTGGAGGATGCGGGAGCATGGCCCCCTAGTTCGATCCCATTTGTTTTGACCTTTTTTGTTGCTTTGATTAACCCATTTCTTCCCAGCGTTGCGTATACGCAACACGAAGTTTGACCTCTGTAAACACCACAAAATTTAAATTGAAATGGAAAAGGGATCATGTAATTTTTAATTGGCATTTCTTGGCTCTATTTCTGCATATTTGCTATGGTGAATCAGCGATTGGGTCCTTGAGGATATAAGAAAAAGGAATAACATGTTTTTTAAGACATTTTTTGTAACAATTTCAAAAATATTTAAATATCTTAAAATCAATATTCAAATGCCCTTTCTATACGGCAAACAATTGCTAATCATTTAGTTTAACTTAGTTTTGGAAAAAGGTTGATCCTTGCTGCAGGAGCATGTGTTAAATATAGGTGATGCGTTCACGCAACGTTGGGAGTTTCCCGGTACAGTAACACTGGGGCAAACGCATAAAGAACAAAATATTTTCTTGCTATGTTTCGCATCAGCAATATCTTAAAATAAGTTCTAAATACCTCACTATCTACGAGACACATGCGACTCATGGTATATCCAGTACTCTTTTGTGAGTCACATGTGTCTCATTGATGAAAAGAAAACAGTAAAAGAAGTTGCGGGACAATGACAGCTAGATACTTGTCAGTTGGTATAAAGCCATTTTCCAAATACATATTTCATGATGGTGTCAAGATATCCAAAAATGTTTCAAGGATTTCTACAGTGGGTAAAGGGAGCCTTTGTAGTGAATGTATGAACCCTGAAAAGTTTATGAAACTATTGGTACAGTCTTTACTCGACGGTATGGTCTGAAGTCAACAAGTATGGGATCAGAAACCTTTTCCATTTAAGGGCAGTTTTGTTAGAACAGAGCTACTAAGTAAATGTTTGCTTAACCTTCAAGCGGGCGCGCGGGCGGTAATTTACCGCCCTGATCATATAAACACGCATAGCTTCTCCCCCGTTGGCCGGATCGAGGTGGGAGAAGTATGTATTCTTAAATCATACTGTTATAGATGCGATTCAATAAAAATTTGGGTAAATTTTACCTTCCATACCTTTCCAGCGGTCATCAAACGTTCGGGGATTGTATATTTTGGTATATAGTTGTGCTCAAAATGTGTGTGCTCTGTGTAATATCACTAAAGTGACATGCTTCGCTAAAACTGCTGAATTTGTTTTATTGTTCGTCAGATAATACTTTTTATGATGATAACTTCTAATGCTCTTCTTTCAATTTACCATAATTATAAGAATGGAAGTTGTAGGGTTGAGCGGAAATGGAGGGGAAAAGACGAGGGCGGTAAATTACCGCCGTGCGCCCGGTAATGTCAAAAAATTTGCGCGCCCGCTTGAAGGTTAACTTTTCTGTAGTAAATTTTTCTCTTGCACTGAACGCAAGAACATATTTATTTCTAGTCAAGTTACTATTTTGCTTTTGTCACAAGGAATTGTGAAACAATCCAGAATCGCTAAAAGGTTGTAATACAGACCTCCCGGCGATAATTGTGGCTAGCAGTGTACATGTTGAGCAGTTCTATGTATTTTGGCTATTGACTTAAGCACCTAAATTGTAATATACCTATTCAAATCTGAAATAGAAAATACCAAAAACAAGCGACATCCGGGACGGCCAGACAAAATGGCCAGACAAATGGCCAGTTACTCGTTCATCTTATCTAATAGTTAGTCTTTGCATATAGAGAAGATTCAAACAATTTTCAGAAAGCTTTACAATATATTGAAATTAATTTTTGTTTATTTTGCATAGGTCTGCCATATGTTCCTTGGTTATGCCATTGTATGAAATTGTGCAATAATTTTTTTAAATTTCAGATGTAACCAAGCAAAATATGGCAGAACTGTCCTCACGAGCTTGTGACGGACTAGGATCTCACTCAGATGTTAAACGAGTACCCATTTATGGGGATAAGTAACACTGCTGAGCGTGATGCTGATTTCATTACCTGAACAAAAAAGCAGATCTGGAAATAGGATGTCACAAACACATCCTGCGGCCTTGAACTATAGATAAGTTGTACGAAAAACCTGCCAAAAATTTGCAAAAAATGTTATCTATACCGCTGTAGTGAGTGTTTCAGGATTTTATCACTAAATTTATTATTCGACATATAAACCAACAATTTTTTGCAACACAGAAGTTTAAAATTTAAATTTTCGTTTACGTTTTTTTCTTACCAAGAAACTCCCAACGTTGCGTCAACGCAACATCACGTTGGGAGCCACTGATAACACTTATTTTAATTTTTTTTTTCTTAATTGTGTTGTAATTGATTGGAATTCACCAAAAAACTTCATAGTTTTAGCTTATTTCTATCCTTGGGAAGAAATGGGTTAAGACACATTAATTCAAGGTTTTGTGAAATTGGTGGAAAAAATGTTTCTTAAAAGAACCGAAATGGTGGGTTGAGTTTGTATGGCAGCTCCATGATCCTATAGTCCGATTAGATCCATTCTCACATATGTTGTGTTTCATCAAAAGAAATGCATTTGTGTGGAATTTGGTTGAAATCGGTGCACAAACAAAAAAGTTTTTCTCAGAAGAACTTAATTTGGGGGTTGGGTTTGTATGGCAGCATCATAACCCCATGGTCCGATTAGATCCATTCTCACATATGTTGTGTGTCATCAATAGAAATACATTTGTGTGGAATTTGGCCGAGTAAAACGCGTAGCAACAGATTGACAGACAGACAGACGGACATCGCCCAATCGACTCCCCATGTCGTGCTCGTTAATATACCCTTCGTTGACTCTACGAGCGAAGGGTATAAAAAAGCTCTATCGCTTTTCGACCTCTGGGTAGTAGTAGCTATCTCTTTCATACACACGTAAAAACCCATCAATAAATTGTCGCCGGACGAGGCCATCACTTTCGATTATCGCCATTGGCGATGGCGATTATCCACTTACAGAATGTACCCTCAGATGATATTCCGTTGCCAGAGCGGAATACTAATACTTTGGATTTTGCCAGGTTAACATTTAACGACCACGTTGAGCAATATCCGTGCAGCACATTGATCACGGATTGTAGTTCTAGTTCTGATGGAGAATCAGACAAAATCACTATATCATCCGCGTATAACAAAATCTTAATATTTATACCGGCTACCTCAACACCTAGTGGCAGTGTATCATTTAAATTATTTATAAACAGTGAGAATAATAGGGGACTTATGGTACAGTCCTGTTTCACTCCGACCTCAACTGGAAAAGAACCCGAATAATCGTTGCCGGCAGTTTCGGGGGATTGTATCAAACGCACACGAAAAGTCGACAAAAAATGCATACGTTTCTTTCCAAGAGATATATTAATTTCAACAATATTAGTTAAATTGAAAAAATTATCGATGGTCGAATAATTTTTTCTTAAACCTGCCTGAAATGACAACAAATGACAAACATCGTTTTCATTTTGAAAAGAGGCAGTAGAACTGAGGAGCGGAAACTTGATGGTATGGCTTCATATTGGTATATCTGGTTAAAAATGCATAGCAACTCATCCACAAAATTAGAAGGAGTGAATTTATAAAATTCGTAACTTACTCCATCTTGTCCTGGCGCTTTCCCGAGTTTTAATTTATGAAGAACAGACAAAAGCGTTTAGTGTACCTGTCGGGCGGGGTTTAAAGGAATTAGACAACTTCCACCAGTCGTGACTCGATTTTATCTGATTCAACAGTTCGATATTTTTATGTAATAATCTAGCTTTTTCGATTTACAGAGACTTCGGAACTTGTTCTTAGCGGAGACATATTTGGATTTATTATCATCACTGTAGTAACACCTATACTCATCCAAACGTTTAAACGTGTGCTTTCTGGATCGCTCACCTGTGCAGTCCATGGTTGCTTTGGTTCAAAGAAGGGCCTCTGGAACTTCAAGTCATTTGCTTCTATAATTTTATTTACAGCATTCGAAATTAGAGAATCAACCGAGACTGGAGTGTGAATGTTAACTATGGACGCGAATTTTTCAAGGTTATCTATATATTTATCCGTGTTTCAATTGTTCCAATATAATCTCCGACAAGTATTATAGCCCAGGCAGAATAAGCCAAAATAGCTGAAATAGATGCAAAAAATCATATAGTCCCAAATATTTCAGAAATGCATAGAGGAAGGTCCGCTGAACATCCTGCAAAAAGTCCCAAAGATTTGGAGCGCCGCCGGGGTCAGGAGAAGGGTTAAAAGGTCCCTTTTTTTAGTTTTCCGCTTAAAACTCGAAAACTGTCAAATTTACGCAAAAACCATATAAGACAAAGTCAAAGAAGACAAAATTTGCTATCAAATGATATATAAAAATGTATACCTCTCCTTAATAGTTTCTGAGATATTAGCCCGCAAAATCAAAACTTTTTGAAAAAATCTTCATTATCGCATGTTTCTTACTAACATTTGTGTCGATTACTCGTACATTTTATCTAATCGTTAGTCTTATTAGATAGATAACACACAGAAACTATTGCCAGAAAGATTTCACATTATATTGAATTGCATTTTTGTTTGAAATTGCGAATTAATTTTCTCAATTACAGGTGATGGCGTAACCAAGCCAAATATGACAGATCTATGCAAAATAAACGAGAATTCAATTCAATATAATGTAAAAACTTTTTGGCAATGGTGATGTCTAATCTACCTAGTAAGATTAACCATTATATAAGATGTACGAGCCATCGGCCCGACGTGGTTCGAAAATCTAGTGGGCCGATGAAATTTAAACTTGGATCCACGAAAATAACATTTTTGGTAAGTCCATACCATGAGAACAAAAGTCAGTCTTCTGTCTGTAGTGCCTACGTACTTAGCTATTTCGTTATTTCATCCTGCGTATTTTTTGAGGTGGTAAAAATGGAAAATAAGTGTTTGATTTGCCAGGAATCAGCCGAAAAAGATACCAGCAATATTTCTGAAAAGGGGATAAGGTCTTTGTTAAGTGCTAGCTTGAAACGAAGGGACGGTAAGGATGGTTTGTTTAGAGCGAAACAGGTAGGTGCTGTTCATGTAGAGTGTAGAAAACGATACATTCGGTTTTATGACCGAAGAGAAGAAACAATCTTACCAACTACATCGACTTCTAGCTCTGGAGTTTCCTTGCGCTCAACGCAACCCGAATTTAAGTTTAAAACACAATGTTGCTTTTGTGCAGAAAATATTGATGATATGCGACAGTGATGTCGATCTTAAGGCCTGTTTTCCAGTAATTGATGGAGGCTTCCTCCTTCATCGGGTCAAGTGGAATATTGGCTCTAGATTTGCTTCCATTTGTGAGCAATATGCATCGTATATCATCAATCACTATGGGATTAACTCTGCTGTAGTTTTCGATGGGTATGAAGACAATAACTCCACTAAACGTTCTGAACAGAAACGAAGAGAATCGTAAAAAATATCAGTCGATATAAGCTTCGATGGCAATACGGTGGCTACTATTCAACAGGACGTCTTCCTTCTTAATCGTAATAACAAATCGAAGCTGATTAAGATGTTGGCAAAGACACTTATTTCGAAAGGGATACAGGTGAGTATTGCTAAAGGAGATGCTGATGGTGATATTGTTGAATGTGGTTTAAGGAAGGCTACTGATTCTCGGAGTGTAGTGATTGTTGGGGAAGATGTTGACCTTCTCGTTCTACTAATAGCATTGGCGCCACCAGATAGAAATGTGTTTTTCCTGAAACCTGGACGAGGAAAAGTGCAGGACAAGATGTACTGCACCGAACAGCTTCAACTACTTGATTATAGTGGATCCATTCTGTTCATTCACAGTTTTACAGGATGTGATACCACATCCGCCATTTACAGCAAAAGCAAATCGACTATCAAATGCTTCAAGCGATCTCCAAATGATATGAAAACGATTGCTAAAGTTTTCTACGACCCCAATTCAACACCAAAGGATGTATCCAAAGCTGGGGAGCGGATGTTCCTAGTTATATATCACGCCCCAGCTGCTGAACATGATTTGGATAATCATCGATATATGTCATTCATAAGGTCAACAAGCAAGGTGAAAGCTAACCTATCGTTACTCCCACCAACCACATCAGCAGCACAACAGCATGCATTTAGAGTCTATTTTCAGGTACAACAATGGCTTGGTAACCACTCACTTAACCCCGAACATTGGGGTTGGTGTCGAGATGAAGACGGATTACTATGCCCCGTGAAAACAAGTGCACCAATAGCTCCAGATAATGTGTTAAACTCCATATTTTGCAGTTGTGGCACTGGATGTGGTTCAAGGTGTGGATGTCGCAAAAGTGGAATTTATTGTTCGCCTATCTGTGGTTCATGCCACGGATCGTGTAAGAACAGTGCACCATCACAAAATGATGACATTTATGATGACGACTAATTTTGTCCGCGGCTGACCTAATTGTCGTTACATTTTTTTATAGACACGAATTACAAAACGGCGAATTCCCATAAAAATTTTAAATCACCTAATAAATTCATATTACCCTACCGCTCGTCCAGCGATTGTTAAATGAGCATGTTAACTCGTATTCTCGTTGGAAATATTGTGTTCCACATACTTCACATAAATTTTTATCTTTAAAATAATATTCTGACACGTGAGGGGTAATATTTTTAAAGTGAACACGTGGTAGAAGAGTTTTTTTTTATATTGATGATTTTCACTTATCAATATCTCGGAAACGGTTAAAGATAGATACAAAGTGCATTATACTATTTTATAGGGAATTTTGTCTTCTTTCACTTTGTCTCATATAATTTTTGCATACAATTGATAGTTTTGAAGTTTTAAGCAAAAAACCAAAAAAAAGGACCTTGTAACCCTCCTCCTGACCCCGGCGGCGCTCGAAATCGTTGGGACTTTTTACAGGTTATTCATGGGACCCGCTCCTATGCATTCCTGAAAGAATTAGAACTATATGATTTTTTGCAGCTATTTTCCTTATTCTGCCTGGGCTATTATTTTGCGTAGTATGATTGCTAGGAATAAATTTAAATTTTAGGAGCAATGGCATATGGTCTGAAAATGGCTTTGACCGAATAGAAAAGTCTTCAACATCACTTAACCTTCCGGCGGGCGCAATACTAATCCTAACACGATCGGGCGCAATGCATCTGACAGATTAAGTGCAGAAAATGGAATGAAACTAAGTTTCTGGTTTATTTTAGACTCTTATTCATTGTTGTATTCTCTTTTTGAAACAGTTCTAGAAAATTTTTTTTCACATTTTCAATTTTTTAAGAATATTCCGCTTTCAATGGCTTCAATATTTAAAAAACCTCCAACAACTCGACCGCTTAAAAAATGTGAGCTTATTTTACTAAAAACACACTATTGAACGATTTGGTGAGCCTAAAACTCAACACAACGTTATTACGCAATGTGAAGAGTATAACAAGTGGAAATTTTTTTAGAAAAGGAGAAAAAAACACAATCGGTCGCAATACATCTGAGAGATTATTTCATCCCCTCTCGCCCCTCAGACATATGGTAGATAGAAACTGAAAACTGCTTTGGGAAGTTGATCGATAAAGATTAAGCTACTGTGAGTTACTGATCTCTCCCTTTTTATATCGCTGATTGGCACAACAAAAACTGGTCACTTAATCTGTCAGATGCATTGCGCCCGCCCGAAGGTTAAAAACGAATACGAACAAATACAATAAATCAAGTACACTATTCCCTCTTCCGCCCGTGAAATTGTAATCGCCCGGACTATCACTACTCATTCTACCATTAAGAACAATACCCCCTATCTCCTCCAACAATTCCAACAACTTTTTACCTTCCGAGTTCAGTTTTTTGTCTTAGAAGTGCGAGCATTACTAATATGCGGCGTATTTATTAAAATTTCAACATCTAATACTTGTTCTTTAGATATCCTTGCTTTCATGTCCACAATTAAGCAAAAATTTGAAGGTTTATGAGTATGTAAAAAGGATTAAAGAGTTTCAAAATCATTTCTCCAATTAGTACAATTTAAGTAGAATTGTTACGATTTGCATTTTGCTTATTTTGGGTATTACTTGTAGTAATAGAGTAATTTAATTTACTTTTTTTTTCAAAAATCTGTTTCAAATACACGGAATCTTCTTATGAGAAGGCGACAAAGTTATTGTTTGACCAGGTGAAAATAGTCTGGCTGGTCTAGCGGTTAGTGCGCGCACCTTCGGTGCACAGGGTCATGAGTTCGAGTCTCACCGTGGATCATGGTGTTTTTCGAACTCACGAGCTTGTGACGGACTATGATCTCACTCAGATGTTAAACGAGTACCCATTTATGGGGATAAATAACACTGCTGAGCGTGATGCTGATCTCATTACCTCAACAAAAAGCAGATAAGATCTTGGAAATGGGATCTCACTAACACATCCTGCGGCCTTAGTCCAATGTTGGATTGTCGCGCCTGTTATTTATTTAGGTGAATTTCCTGTCATCTATTGAAATATTAAATTCTCCTAGCTTTACTTTTGATTTAGTGTTTTTTTTTTACTTTAAGAGTCTTACATAACTTTCTTATGTTTAATAATATCTAATATTTTGTTCATGAGGGGTATAGTCCCTCTGTATATAAATAGGACAACCTATTAATTTACCTTTTGATGAAAGGATCTTGTGCACCGCGCCGCCGTAGATTCCATATTGAATAAGAAAGCATTAGCGCCGATTTTATCAGCAGATTGCGGGCCAAATCAACCTGGTCTACGTCACAGTACAGCTTAGAAAAATGAGCTTTGGCTTTGGAAGTTTGACAATTAAACCAACCTTCCATTCAGTGGGAAAAAATCCATATACCACGCTTTACCAATGAGAGAGTGCAACATCTCCGCTGTTAAGCCAAGTTAAGCCCTGTCTTGCTTGGTAAAGTTCGGCTAGAATGCCGTCGAGGCCAGCAGCCTTTGCACGTTTTAGTGCAATAATCGCGTGCTCAACTTATTATTTCGTTTCCCCCAAACGAAATAATAAATTGAGCACGCGATTATTGCACTAAAACGTGTTTATATGCGTTTGGACAGGACGCTAAATTCATCAATATGAGGGGAACCTCGCCATCGGCAGCGAAGTACTGAAGTGTCGTCACTATCTTTCACCCGGGTATTGATAGGAGCTACGACCACCTCTACACTTCTTGATGACACTATGTATACGGTATTCAAATCATAATTTCGTGCAGCTTCTTCTGCCGTAGCAAGAACAGAGTTGTCATACATCCTTTTTTCACGGCGTACACAACGACGGGCTTCCCGAGCTTTAGAACGGTAAAGGAGCTCAATTTTGTGATTTTGGAGAGATGACACCACCTTGAGGTGTTCCTCTGCACACGAATTTAGTCAGGTGGCTGCTTCCTAAGTCACCAGTATTGTCACTATCCACGACCCAAGCTCAACTCCCTAGGTAAGAGAGAGCCACATAAAAAGATTCAATGCGAACGTTTTTGAATGCCCCCTCTATGTCAAGGAAAGCGTATAAGGTGTATTGTTTGTATGCAAGGCTGTGTTCGATGATACGGACCACTTCATGGAGAGCCGTTTCCGTGGACTTTCCCTTCACTTATGCATGCTGTGATTTCGAAAGTGCTGAGTAGTGAGTTCTCAAGACTTTGCCGGATGTGTGCGTCTAGTAAGCGCTCTTAAGTTTTGAGTACGAAGGAAGATAAACTAATCTGCCTGAAATCCGTCCCGGTCTCATGTACTCGTTTACCCACCTTTAGTATGAAAACGACGTCGCCACGACTGGGGAACGTGGTGGAGTAGCAGAAGAGCCGTGGAACTACCAAGTTCTGCGTCTTCTGAAGCATATAATCGGTAGTATGCCATCTGGTCCTGGGGATTTATAAGGGGAGAAGCTGTTGATTGCGCAGATAATCTTCTCCTGAGTAATAATTGAGAGAACGAAATCAGTCCGTCGTTGGCCTCGAATATGCAATTGTGGGCTCATGCACACTGGGAAATGCGTATTCATCAAAAGCTCAAGAGATTCGCCAGATGCCCAAATGCCATCCTCTCTTTTTGTTAAGGACGGACATGATCCTGCATTGGACAAAATCTTACTGATTCTAGCTGAGCCTTTGACGTTGTCTAATGATTGGCGGATATCGTCCCAAGCTTGGACTTTTGCGGATCTAATAGGTTTTATGTAAATTCTCAGGCAATCCTTGTATGGCTGCCTGCTGCTCAGTGGCGCAACCACGGGAGGGGCTAGGTGTGCTAAAGCCCCTGCCAGGCCCATAAAATGGGAAATGAAATAGCAGTCGAAGAAAAATGTAACATTTTATCGAAAAACCTCATGTATGGCACAAATACCAAATTTTCTAGTTCTGAGACTCCAGTCTTGGAGACTAAACTATTCTTAATTTTCAAGACTTATCCAGGACGGGGAACTCACGTGGGAGTATCATTAATCGATAACATAATCAAATCCTGCAATCTCTCGTCACCTCTAGTTTCCGAAGCTCAACTCTTTCCCTTAGTGAAACCCTAAAGCCGGCCCCATACCGACCGGAGTGTGGCAAACACCGCACAATAGATTGATACGAAAAATCGTGCAGCAGTGTGGTTGGGCGACTCCAAGGTATCATTCTTGGAACCGGTTTTTTGTGCGGTGTGTGCCACACTCTGGTCGGTGTGGGGCCGGCTTAAGATTTCCTTTTTGCTATGATACTCTATTTTCTGCGTTTGATCATTTCATGGCTTAAATGGAACATTTATAACATTTTTGTTGACCGGAAAGTTTAATCATTAGAATAAAGGATATGTCACATAAAGGTCTGTCTTTTTGTCTTTTTTTTTTTTTTTTTTTTGCCTCATAGAAACTTTTGTCCCGGGACTAAGCTTCTCGGCATCACTTTACTTACTATCCGTACGTAAGTGACTAATCAATCAATCGAGTGTAAACTCTAGCAGATCGTAAAAAAAAAAACTGAAAACAAAATATATTAATAAGGAAATTTATCACAATAACTTCTTTTAAAAATTAGTTTATTAGTACAATTACAATTAACTAAGTCTTTCAAACTATTATAAAGAATAATTGACCTTGTAATTGGTTCATTAAGCCCATAGTTTACTCTATGATAAGGCTGAACAAGAAGGTTGTTCCGCCGTAAATTGTGAGGAATATTTCTGACTTGAAAGTTATTTAATATATCTTCACAAACAATATGAGAGCAAAACAGGTCTCTTATAAACATAGCGTTTAAAAATGTTCTTCTATAATCTAAGGATTGTAAACCCAATAAGGAACAGCGAGTTTTATAATCTGGCTTGAAACGCCAGCCAATTTGATAAATGGCAAACCGTGTAAAATTGTGTTGAATTCTTTCTATACGCTCGATATGCACCTTATAGAACGGATTCCACACAATAGAACAATACTCCAGGTGCGAAAGAACGAAAGCTGCATACAATATTTTTAAAGTAAAAGCATCATTAAATTCGCGCGCATTACGTTTAACAAATCCTAACATACTATTCGCTTTTGAAATAATGTAATCAATGTGTTGTCGAAATGAAAGCTCATGGTCGAAAATTACACCAAGATCTGATATTTCGGCAACCCTTTCAAGAACACTACCTGTTAAGGAGTACTCAAAGAAGACCGGAGTTTTCAATTTACATATGCTAAGTACTTTACATTTACTAACATTTAAATTTAAATTATTATCGCGGCACCAAAATTGCAGCTTTTCTAAATCGGATTGCAACTTAAGGCAGTCACCAATGTTGCGTATTTTCATAGCGATTTTCATATCATCGGCATACTGCCATACACGCACGAATTTAAAATTTTGGATGATATCGTTTATGAAAACTAAAAAGAAAAGTGGTCCTAAATGGCTTCCTTGCGGAACCCCTGACGAGCACTTTATAACAGAGCGAGATATACAGCCATTTAACTTCACCAACTGAGTCCTATCCGTTAGATAGGATCTCACCCAGCTTAGAAAAATTGACTGTATTCCTAAATGTTCTAGTTTTGTAAGTAAAATATTATGATCTACTCTATCAAAAGCCTTCGAAAAATCGGTATATACCACATCAACCTGCATTCCCTGCTCGATACCATCAGCAACAAATTTAGTAAATGATACCAAATTTGTTGAAGTTGATTTTCCTTTCAGGAATCCATGTTGACATGGCGATATCAAACGGCTAATTAAAACATCTATTTTATTTTTAATAAGCATTTCAAACAACTTCGGTATTGCAGATATTTTAGCTATGGGTCTATAGTTATCAATAAGATGCTTCGGACCCTTTTTGTGTACAGGCGTTATGTATGAAACTTTCCATTCATCAAGAAAAACACCTGAAGTCAAGGACAAATTAAAAATAAAGGCTAAAGGACGACATAACGATTGCATGCAATTCTTCAAAAATATATTAGGAATGCCATCAGGTCCGGCCTGAATACTAACATCAAGATCACGCATAGCATTCAATAGGTCATCCTCAGAAATCTCAAGAGCACTCGTAAGGTCCTCCTGAGCTATCCGAGGGACCAATGCACTCTGACTTCCATTGATGTTAGCATTCATTTCTGATGAAACGGAGTCTGGCACATTGTAAACTGAACTGAAAAATCTAGCAAATCCGTCACAAACCGATTGAACATCTTTGTAAAAATTGCCATTGTATTCTAAATTTTTTGGGATTCCCGTATTCTTACGCTTGCTGTTTATAAAATTCCAAAATGTCTTACTGTCATTCTTTATATTATTTTCAGCTCTCGCAATATACTGTTTGTAAAGATTTTTATTCATTAATTCATACTCTCTTCTCAATCTAAAGAAATTTTCTTTATTGGCAAGAGAGGATGACTTCTTGTATAATTTATGGGCCTTATTTTTTGCTCTCTTAAGTTTGAACAATTCTTTGGTAGCCCAAGGATTTTTTGCTTTTATTTTGTTCTTTTTTAACCCTTCTGTCGGCACCTACTACAATATGCATATTATATACCCAATAGGTCTGGCTGGACCTACTGAGAAAAAAATTTTATTTTTTAGAAAAGGTGAAATTTTTATCGGTAGAATCATTCTATCAATTGCTTACTGCCATTTTTAAACAATAGAAGTATTAAAATCATTTTTGTAGATACACTACCAACGTTTTTAAGTGGACATATTTTGAGGTGGTATTATTATAAACATGTTTTTCCCTTATTTTCATATCTTTTTGCTTCTCTATTTTCATGGCGTATATCTAGTAGAAAGTTTGTTCGCATTTTTCAATATCAATATCTTTGCGCAAATATTTGGCGCTTTGTTAGTAGATTTTACCTCGATATTAGTCTGCAGATTTAGGGAAGTAGGTGGAAAGAAATAGGGAATTTTCAAGCACAAAAATCATTTCATTCTAAATTTTTCGTAAATTTCTTGATCAAATCTATTTAGAAAGACGTTCGTAAGTCTCTCATACTTAGTCTTAACTATTACAAAGTAAAAAAAACTAGTTTGAATTTCCTTGAGTCAAATCTCAATTGATTAGGTGGTGTTATAAAACGTGATACTTATTTCCCGAGCTTCACGGCTTTTCAAGGAAAAATCTCAGAAATTTTTATCGTTTATAGTACAAATTGAATTTTAATGACATTATTACATCATAAATAAGAGAATTTCAATAGAATTTCATATTTGCACCTTTTACCTCAAGAGAAGAATGGGGGGAAAAACTGTAGGTCTGGCCAGACCTATTGGGTATCAAAAAGCACTATAAATTTAAAATCATCAAAAACATACTCAAAACTTCAACCGATTTTTTTCAAATTTTTGCAAAATGCTTCTAAATATGTTATTCTAGGATATCATGAAATGACCAAAATATAGTGCCAAAGGTCTGGCCAGACCTTTGTGCCGACAGAAGGGTTAACGGAACGTACTTGCGAATAGATTTATTTAAAATTGAATTAAAAATTGTATAACTTTCAATAAGATTACTATTCGATATAACTGGAGCCCAATCCATATTAAAAAATGTTGAATTTAGTTTTTCAAATTGGGCTTTTTGAAAATTTCTAGTAGGAATAACTTCGGGCTCTTCTTCAATGTAATCATAAAAAACAAACTCAAGAAGAAGAGCACTGTGATGGATTGAATTGGGCAAAATTGGTTTATCTACTTTAATTACAGAAGCATTCAAGCAAGTACTAACAAAAATTAGATCTAAAATTCTACCAATCGAATTTTTAACAAGGTTCATTTGCATCAAATCCATTGCAAACAAACAATCTGTTAGAACAGATTCACACTCAAGATGTAAATCACGCGGCAGAATTTTTTTCTCGTCGTCGTTCCAGTACCAACTTATATTACCAAGATTGAAATCCCCAACAACGATCAATTTGTCTTTTTCCTCAAAAGATGCAAATAGCTCGGAGATATTATCTACATGTTTGTTATAAACATCAACTGAAGTCAAAGGTGGTAAATAGCTATTAAAAATATATACTTTTTCGCTGCGAGAAACATTGATAGAAACACATATCTGTTCCACGTCCTTATGAAAAAGCTCAACTTCATGAGATGGGAATGTTGTTTTGATAGCTACCAAAACACCACCTCCTCTCTTAGTCGAAGCCTGATAACGGTCGCGACGATAGACATCATAGTCTCTTATGAAAAGTTCTTCATTTGAAATGTCTGTGTGAAGCCAAGTCTCGGTTAAGCAAATGGCAGCATAATCTTCTTGTGAAGCTGCAAGGTAAAAGTCATTTGTTCTTGAACGAAGACCGCCAACATTTTGATAATAGACGGAGAAAAATGAATTGGAAATTATGTGTTCTGCTGGACACTGTTTTGGCGTTTGTCGTTTTTTGAAAATTTGAAGGGTGATATGTTGACGCCTTTGGGCCAGAAGTTGGCACAAAACACTTGCTTCGAATATTCATGAGGAAGTTTCAAACCGAAACTGATTGAAACTAATTTGGATATATCACAACCTTTTTTATCAGAGGATAAACCGAAAGAAAGCTGTCATCTGTTAAATTAAGCTTTTTCATTACATATTCCTTTAAATGTTCTGCTTTTACCGAAGCATGTAGCTTAGAAACATGGAATACCTTGAAACTGGGGACACTTCGAAGAGAATCATTAGCTTGATCGATACCGAAGATTCTTTTGTGTCGCCTATTATTATTATCACTCTTTTTGGGAATAACATCACCAACAGGAGAAGGTTTTTTAATATGTTTCCCTTTCTTACGAACTGTGACAAATTTATCAATCGGAGATTGATTTTTGTCAACGTTGGAAGGAATTGTAGAAGATGAATCTGAAATAATAGTGGAAGTCCCCGCTTCATCGCTAACGAAAGATTGCTCAGAAGATATTGAAATAATATTTTTAGTTTTTTTCTTAGTGTCTTTCCCTATATTACTCTTCTTATTTTTTAAAGTTACGTTTCTATCTCGCAATATTTTGGAATTGTTTTCACAACAATTTACAGTTTTCATAAGGGATCTCAGCTTGCTAAGTTGGCTCTGCAACGACGAAACGAGCTGAGATAGACCGTCAATTTGAACTTTGTAAAATTGCTCGCAAACACAATTCATTTTAATTCAAGAACTAAACTAATAAATTAATAAAAAGAGAAAAAATGCAAAAAGAAAAAAAAATTGTAAAAACTGGGATTCGAACACAGGACCTCACGGGCGTGAGTCGTACACGCTACCACTGCGCTATATGCTTGTATGAAAATCTATGCCCAGATAACTCAGTTAAGCCGAGTTGAAATGACTACTGGACCAAATGAAAACAAAGAACAAAGACCGCCCGAGCGGCAGGTAGAAAATGCAAACCACCAAAAACTTTTCAAACAAATTTATGATTATTCACTAAACCGATTCGCGAAACCACTTTTACCGATGAAGCGAACGAGTAAATGAATCATAAAATAATGAATTTAATAATAAATCTTATGAATTTAATGCAAATTATAAAATTTAATATTGTGCGAAAATTTTGCGTGTGTTTGTTTTGATAAACATCAAACGTTTTTTTTTTGAGAAGTGAATGGAATTTAACATAATTAAATTTGGTTTTTCGATTAAACGGATCATATAAAGAGAGAGTGAGAGAGTCATGCGAGTCATATTTTCAGTTTTCCGAATATTTTAAGCCGACCGCAAGCGTATTAATTAGTCAAATTGAATAAAAACTTTCTGATTATGGTTCAGAACCACGTTAATCATTTTACTTGGCTACATTTATCCCAAACCTTGACCCTCTCTAGCACTAAGTACAAAGCCAGCGGTATAAAAAAAATCGTAGTTTCGCGAGTTGGATGTAATCAGGAGTAAAAGTCAAACACGTACAGGTCCTACTTATCGTTAACCCGTTGCGTCACAGGCTATAAGAATCAGTTGTGATCACAGGTACGTCTGACAGACGTATATGAGGGAAATTATTTTATTTTCCTATTTTTTTCAGCTTTTTTCAATGTTTTGGTTTAGCAAATGATTAACCATGGTGTTTTCATTAGTTTAGCAAAGTAAAAAGAAAACGAAAAAAAATTCTAATGTCCGGTAATGTGGATAGACTTAGCCCCATCCAAGACAAGATTCTGGTTGCGCCACTGCTGCTGCTAATGTTGAATATGTCCCGAGTAAGCTTCCGTAGCTTTGAAAGGACCATGCTCCGCCCTGGAGGGAGAACTTTCTTGCTCCTTTTTACTGGACACGAACCCTTGAAGCTGTTTCCAAGGATTTTTCCAATGACCTAACCTCCTTGTCCAGCTACTCCACGGAGTTGATAAAGGAATATGGCGCAGCCTGATCGTTTTGCTCTTCAGATTTGCTTGAACTTTTTCCAGTTTGTCGTCTTAGGCTTCATTCAAACGACGCGAACACTGCTCGCAAGCTCGAGACATACAAATGCATTGGGTTATATGGGAAGCTCACGACGAGCAAGAGCCGTGCCACTGTCAAAACACAGCTCGCGAGCCGTGAATTTGCGGTTGCACGATATGTGAAAGCACGTCTAGCTAGTCGTGTTTTGACAGCTCTCGCTCGTCGTGAGCTGCCTATATAACCCAACGCATTGTATGTCTGAGATAAAGCGACGGATATAACTAGCTAAAAGTGTTATTTTTCAGTCCTCCCAATTATGAAATCGAAGCTTCACGTGTATAAAACCACCCAGCAAACCAAAAATCGGACTCTGACGAAAAACGGACCATTTGCGGATGACGACTGCATTGAAATGTGTCACAGCACACCAAAGTTCATAGGAGTGCGTGCAAGAAAAGATACAGTCTCAAGCTCTCAAGGGTACGTCGAGTGTTGGTTGTATTTTGGGAAATGCACGTGGTCGTCGTATGACTGGCTCGGTGAAATCTCAAGTAAAAAGGTTGCAGGTAAATTGCGTATTTGACCCTTGTTGCGTACTTTGAATGATTTGCTCTCATTTTATTCATGTGTTGTTCCTGGTGTTCCCAGCAAAAAATCTGATCAGGTTTGTCAGGTTTAAGGAATAGGTAAGGGAAACGATTTCAGCTTTGGCCTTATAATAATTCTTACGAAAGCTTTATTGCTTCTTTCTGTCATGGATAATTCGCGTTCGCTTTGTTTAATATTAAACTAAGGCACAATTCAGACTTACTTTAGTTTATTGCCAGCTTTACTTCCAGACAGGTATAAATTGTAATTATAATAATGGTTACGTAAGGCTCTTTATAATTTAGTTCAAACTTTAATTCATACCAGAAATAAGACAAAATTACATTTCAGTAATTTAAAGTTTTTGTAAGTCTTTGTATAAGGTATCTAAAATGTTTTTTTCTGAAAACCTTTCCATTCCCTTATTAAAAATATATTTAGTTCTTAAGTAAGTCTTATTTTAAGTTTCTTTCCAAATTGAAATTAACCTTCCGGCGGGCGCAATACTAATCCTTACACGATCGGGCGCAATGCATCTGACAGATTAAGTGCAGAAAATAGGATGAAACTAAGTTCCTGTATATTTTACACTCTTTTTTATTGCTGCATTGTCTTTTTGAAACAGTTCTACGAAATTTTAGAAACAAATACTGTGCCACAAAGTTTGATACCCTTCACATTTTCAATTTTCTAAGAAAATTCCGCTTTCAATCGCTTCAATATTTAAAAAACCTCCAACAACTCGACCGCTTAAAAAATGTGATCTTATTTTACTAAAAACACACTATTGAACGATTTGGTGAGCCTAGAAGTAAACAAAACATTATTACGCAATGTGAAGAGTATAACGAGTGGAAATTTTCATAGAAAATAAAAATAACACAATCGGGCGCAATACATCTGAGAGATTATTTCATCCCCTCCCGCCCCTCAGGCACATGGTAGATAGAAACTGAAAACTGCTTTGGGTAGTTGATCGATAAATATTAAGCTACTGTGAGTTTCAGATCTCTCCCTTTTCATATCGCTGATTGGCGCAACAAAAACTGGTCACTTAATCTGTCAGATGCATTGCGCCCGCCCGAAGGTTAAGTATCATTTTGCGAGGAGATTGCTATGACAGGCTCTGTGGCTCAGTTGGTTGAGTCACGATGCTAGTAATCTAGAGGTGCGGAGATCGAATCTCGGCGAAGTCAAACATTCCGGGCATGTGCGGATATGCACAATGACATGGCCTGTGCTTCAGTAAGGTATCTGACAGGTTAATGCCTTTGCAACGCGTAATTCCTTACCGAAGGTTTCCCTTACTTCAAAGGTATACAGCGTATGGATACAAACCTTAAATAAGCCTTCAATTTTTTGCTGGGTTGTTAAGTTGTGTTCGTTGTGTTCGATCGAGATACTCGAGAAACTTCGCGGAGTCAGTGGCTAAACAATTCTCTTAGACAGACACTTAGAAAAGCAATGTACTAGACGCTAATTATGTCGGTGGCAATTAAAAGTATGTTATTTGACAATAGATAAAATTGAAATATCCGCTAATTTTTTTTCTATCACAGATGTATTTCATTCGAAGTTTGCCAAATGGTCTGAGGAAACATTCGATCAAACGGCTATGAAATATTTTCAGTAACGATAAGGACCGGCAAACGAGACGAAACCGCAAAAAACGGCATATGCATATAAGTTGAAAATATTATGTTAATTTAACGTTTTTGAAGTTCCTTCTTAAATGTTTTGTTATTTAATACACTATGCACTTCTAATCATTAGTTTTGAAAATGTATTAGTACAGTATTTAAAGACACAAAACGGCCGTTTACTTAAAAAAATACGTAATGGCTGAAATTTGCTGGAGATGTTAGGGGACATGTCTTTTATCTAAAACTGAGTTTTCGTATTCGTGGGGGTGGGGGAAGTTGGAGTATATTGCCTACTTATAGGCGAATTTTGCATTTTTCGTTCATATCATTCTTACCGTTGACCCTACACTAAAGTGATGCATAGGAGTTTTGTTTCTAATCAAATTATCTATCCTACGGTACCTACATTAATTTCATCGGTCAAATAGTTCCGTTATAGTGACCAGTTAAAGGTAAAAAAAGTACCAATAATGGGAACATTTTCCATAAATATAACATGTAACAGCTTCGGTGGAGTCGTTAAGGGATGCGTTATAAATTTATATCTGAAGTTGCGTATATATCAGGGGGTAGTTATAGTAAATTGCCTACTTATAGGCTAAATTTGCTTTTTTGCTTGAGAAGAGTTATATTGTGTGCCTGTAAAACTGGTTGTGGAAAAGTATGGGGGTGTCGGAAAGTGCTCTCCAATTTGAATGGTTTGTTGTGGAAACGCGTGTAGCAATATAACTGACTTTTCTACTCTTACGGAAAACGACGACTTCCTCCATAACAATACGCTTTTTTCATCGAACCCAGAAGGATACGAGGCTGGTCACAATTGTAGCGCAAGCAATAATGAATCCGGAAGAGAGGAAGAAAATAAATCTAAGAAACCAAAATTGAGGTAGTCAAGTCATATATTTCTGTTGTTGCATCAATAAAACTCCAGTGACTATGTGAAGAAATTAATTTTTGTTTGAACGATCCCTGCGACTGCGCTAATCGGCCTAGCTTGATTTTGGTCTCGGTTAAGAGATAATAATTCAATCAGCAAGAACACACATTTATACAACTTGATATAGCGAAGTTTTTAGCAATCACTAAATACGCATTTAAATAGGCAATTTACCCCAACTTTCTCCATCCCCACTAATACGAAAACTCAGTTTTAGACAACAGATTCGCCTCTTAACAAACATCAAATTTGAGCCATCACGTTTTTTTAAAGAAAATATCCATTTATTGTACTGTTTTGATCCTTGACTGGTAACTACAACGGGTTTACTTGACCTATGATATTGATTAAGGTACCGGTGAATAGATTATCTGATTAGAAAGAAAACCTCTACCATTTCACTTAAGGGTCAACAATAAGAATGATATTAAGCAAAAACGCAAATTTAACCTATAAGTAGGCAATTTACTATAACAATCGCCTCCCCTAAATACGAAAACCCAGATATAGCTTTAGGACGTATCCCTTAACATCTCCACCAAATTTCAGTCGTTACATGTTTCACTTAAGCAAAATATTCTCATTATTAGTGCCAGTTTGCCCTTTAACACGTTGGCTGCGTCAGTCATTTTCGGTATCTTCTTTTCTGTGCGGCACATGCCCCCGGGGGCATGTAAGTCGTTATTATTCATGTGCGGCACATGCCCCCGGGGGCATGTGGCTACTGCAACAGTAAATGAGCTCTCATATCCCGGAATTTAATTTTAATCGATCAAAAACTAGATAAACTACTTCCTAAGGTACAAACCTGTCTTCAATTCAGCCAGGAGCCGATTCCAAATAATTCTAATAATAAATTGTAATTTTTCGTTATTTTTCGTCTTTGTTTTGGCCAATCAACCATGCGACGCGAGCATTCCGATATGTTAGCACTAAAAAAATGTAGTTTCGCACTTCAATTCAGCAATAGACTACTAAATGAACACGATGGAACCATAAATTAATTCCAACGGCGTTTTTTTCTGGCACCCCATTAACAAGAAATACATGCCCCCGGGGGCATGTGCCGCATATGAGTAATAATTTATTACTCCTGTGCGGCACATGCCCCCGGGGGCATGTATTATGTTTTTGTTATAATATTATAATAGAGGGCGAACTAAGTAAAATGCTCTTTGTCTCGCTAAAATCGGATGAAAATTAGAGATTTTATAGCTTTCGCACCTGGAGAATGAACAGCAAATTTTTCAGCCGCACACAAATAATAACTGTCACATGCCCCCGGGGGCATGTGCCGCAGCCAACGTGTTAACCGGTCACTATAACGGAACTATTTGGCCTACGATATTGATTTAGGTACCGTTGAATAGACAATTTGATTAGAAACAAAACTTCTACACATCACTTTACTGTAGGAACAACAGTAAGAATGATATTAAGGAAAAACGCAAAATTCCCCTATAAGTAGGCAAATTACAATAACTTCCCCTACTCCCACAAATACGAAAACTCAGATTTAGACTTAGGGCGCGTTGCTTAACATCTCCACCAAATTTCAGCCATTACGTATTTTTTTTAAGTAAAATATACCCGATTACTGTACTATGTATGAAGATATTAATGTAATATTCTTTGAAAAATTTATTTCGATTATCTTATGTCCTACATTTCTTAACTCTTTATTTAATATGATGTATGTGATTTAAATATTAAACTTAAATAAATTGAATTACCACAAAATTGAATACATAATTAAATTATTTCACCTAAAAATTCTACTTGGGATCAATTCATGTTTGTGGTACGAAAACCATCTGTTTACGATCCGTAGCTAATTCAATCATTCGGTCCGCAAATGATCCGTATTCGGGGATCCCATGCGGCCCGTGTTTACGATTCATAAATGACCCAGCAAACATTACGATCCGTAATTGGTCCGAAAATGGCCCGTTTTTCACGGACTCGATCCGTTTTCGGATCCGAAAATGATCCGTATACGGCTTACCTGTCGGACTTAATCTGTCTTCATTTATGAATCGTAAATATGGGCCGTATGGGATCCGTGAACACGGATCATTCTTCCTCTCCACCAATGTTTCCCACACGATATTTGGATACGTTGGCTCTTTATAAAATCACCAGAAGAGTGTTCTGCATCTAGTTTGTCAGAAAATGCACTTGACTATTATGATTCGAGTACACAACACTATGTATTTTCTCGAGTCACACACACTTTCTTGTCCAATTACACTGGTCTACAATTTTCAAACTTTTTTTTGTTACACGAAAGTTTATACCATTTTTGGAACCTACTGTGACCCCTGAACAATGCTACATAAATGAATAAAATTTGACACGTCAGGATTCTTTGTGACAGCTTAACCAAAATTTTAATGATATGTTCCAAAAGTGTCTGTACTAAGATAAATTGTTTCACACTGTAGGTAAGCAGTTATGATTTTCTTGGGTATATGGCTTCTTGTAGGCAGCTTTTAAGCTGCCGTTAGTTATCAGTTACCTCTCTTGCACGTAGGACTATTTAAACCCCAGTGGAACCATAGGTTACGTAGTAGTATCATGCAGTGGTTAATATTCACATTTTTAGAGCTTTCTACAACAAATTAGGAGCTTTTGCTATATTTTCGATTATGGTGCAGGGAAAACCTTCGTATAGTTCAAGTTCATTAATTAATGTTAGAAATTGTCAGCTCCATTGCTTCCTAAACTTTTTTTAACAATATTAACCAACTATTTTCCAAAGGATCCTTTAGGATCATTTAGTTGCTGTTGGCTGTTTTTATCCTTCATTATATCCCGTTATTATCCTTCACATATACCCGTTTAGAGAATTTTCATTTAAGGAATAAAACCACCACAACTTACTTCCATTAGGACTTGTAAAATTCGCTAAAAGGAAGGACCTATTTTATACAAACTGCTTACAATTCTTCTTCAGGGTACACCCGCAATATGTTTTCAGAATTTTGATATCCTTGCATAATTTATTTCATAGTAATAACGTCACTGAAATTTAAAAGAATAACACAAAACCACGTAAATTATGGAAAATTAATACATAACGGTAAAAACATAACAGGACGTGACTGGAACGAAGTAAAGGTGTTTTTGTAATGAGGGGACACTAAACTAAACAAAACTGATCACAAAGTTCGTGTAACAAAAATTGTGTTCCCCAGTGTTATTTTTTTTATATTGTTTTTCTTTAGGTTAAAATTTCGCAAGCAACACACAGTTTTTAAGATGCGCACTTTCGCAGACACTACTTCACAACGCCAGGAACAAAATATGAATGAAAACAGTGCAAATCCTTCAAAGTACGCGAAAAAGGCTCAAATACGCAATCTACTTGCAATCTATTTACTTGAAATTCTACAGAGACAGTCATACGACCACGTGCATTTCCGAAAATACGCGATATAGACTCAACACAACCTTGAGAAGTATCTTTTTTTGCACCCAGTTCAAGAAAATTTGTTGTGGTGTGGCACTTTTGCATGCTGTCGTCATCCGCAAATGGTCCGTTTTCGTCAGAGTCCGATTTTTGGTTTGCTGGGGAGGAAAGTTTCAGTCCGACATGTAAGCCGTATACGGATAATTTTCGGATCCGAAAACGTATCGACTCCGAGAAAAATGGGCCATTTTCCGACCGTTTACGGATCGTAATGTTTGCTGGGCATCATCCGACCTGTGCTATGCTATGGCTGCGAAGCATGGACCTTAACCCAAAACTCTGAACACCTGTTGGACACATTCAGCTGACACATGTAGCATTTGTCGAAAATCGTGAAATTGCAGCGTTTGCAATGAGCGAGACTTGTACAAAGGATGAACGACGATCGCATGCCCAAAAAAGTGATGATCGTGCAACGAGAGGACGGAACCAGATTGCGTGAACGACCGAGAGCCTGATGGGAACATGTTTGTGTTTGTGTTTGTGAGGACGCCCACCAGATGCTAGTCTTTCGGAATTGGAGGGCAAGGTCGCGTGACCGCGACAATTCAATCCAGGCGGCCAAAGCCCGACGTCAGGCTATCGTGCTATAAATACGAAGATTTGTTTGAGCCGTTTTCGCGTCGTTTGAATGAAGCCCAAGACGACAGACTGGAATAAGTTCAGGCAAATCTGTGGAGCAAAACTATCAGGCTGCGCCAAATTCCTTCATCAACCCCGTGGTGGAGCTGAATAAGGAGGTAACGTCATTGGAAAAAACCTTGGAAGCAGCGTTCAAGGGTTGGTGCCCAGTGAAAAGGAGCAAGAAAGTTCTCCCTCCAGGGCGGAACATGGACCAAATCTACGGAAGCTGACTCGGGATATATTCAACATTAGCTGCAGGCATAAGTTCTGGCAGCCATACAAGGATTGCCTTAAAATTTACATAAAAGCTATTAGATCCGCAAAAGTCCAAACTTGGGACGATATCCGCCAATCATGAGACAACGTCAAAGGCTCAGCTGGAATCAGTAAGATTTGATCCAAAGCAGGATCATGTACGTCCATAACAAAAAGAGAGGATGGCACTTGGGCAGAATCATCTTGTGAATCTCTTGAGCTTTTGTTGAATACGCATTTCCCAGGGTGCATGAGCACTTGTACGCAGAGCCCACAATTGCATATTCGAGGCCAACGACGGACTGATTTCGTTCTTTCAATTATTACTCAGGAGAAGATTATCTGCGCAATCAACAGCTTCTCCCCTTATAAATCCCCAGGACCAGATGGCATACTACCGACTATATGCTTCAAAAGACGCAGAATTTGATAGCTCCACGGCTCTTCTGCTACTCCACCACGTTCCCCAGTCGTGGCGACGTCGTTTTCATACTAAAGGTGGGTAAACGAGTACATGAGACCGGGAGGGATTTCAGGCAGATTAGTTTATCTTCCTTCGTACTCAAAACTTAAGAGCGCTTGCTAGACGCACACATCCGGCAAAGTCTTAAGAACTCACTACTCAGCACTTTCGAAATCACAGCATGCATAAGTGAAGGGAAAGTCCACGGAAACGGCTCTCCATGAAGTGGTCCGTATCATCGAAAACAGCCTTGCATACAAACAATACAGCTTAGCCGCTTTCCTCGACATTCGACGTTCGCATTGAATCTATTTATGTGGCTCTCTCATTCCTAGCGAGTTGAGCTTGGGTCGTGAATAGTGACACTACTAACGACCAGAGTAATTCATGGTGACTTACGAAGCAGCCACCTGACTAAATTCGTGGGCAGAGGAACACCTCATGGTGGTGTCATCTCTCCACTACTATGGCTAGTAGTAATTAACAAAATCCTAGCCTGGTGGCCAGCGCTCAGTAAAGGCTACAATGTAACAAAACTTGGTATTGGTAAAACTTGCAATCTTGGCGAGACTCTCCATCCCGACACTGCCAAATTATGTAAAGTATGTAAAGTAAAGTATGTAGCCCAACAATTTAACGATCACCTCATGCAGAAAAT
Source organism: Microchrysa polita (assembly GCA_949715475.1). Lineage (NCBI taxonomy): Eukaryota > Metazoa > Arthropoda > Insecta > Diptera > Stratiomyidae > Microchrysa > Microchrysa polita. The sequence goes on from CATIXY010000015.1 coordinate 28,101, forward strand.
AGCTGTGCATACAATGTTAAGAATGTTGTTGCTCTCCGAGCGATTTCCCGATTTACGGGCATATCGACTCGGAGAGTGCAAAAATTGACATTCGTCGGTTTCGATCGAATGCATATGACACAGCACTCTCATCAGGTGCCGTCGCTAGTGCTGTGTCATATGCATTCGAGGACGGCACGACCTAGAATGCACTGGCTGGTTGTTGTTCAACCGTATATAAACTAACAAAAATCAATCGTTGCCACGGATCACATTTGAGGCGAATAGCAACTTACTATTTCAGTGATCCGCCCAACATCCCACTTTTTGGCCAAAACGCCAATGGTTCACATAGAATCAAGATATGTGTGTTGGGACGCAGCCTCCGCTTCCCACGAAACAGCCGTGGAGCCCTCCGCTGCCGTCCCTGTTCCCATTCAGTGCGGGTACACTTAATCATACATACAATGTTAAGAATGTTGTTGCTCTCCGAGCGATTTCCCGATTTACGGGCATATCGACTCGGAGAGTGCAAAAATTGACATTCGTCGGTTTCGATCGAATGCATATGACACAGCACTCTCATCAGGTGCCGTCGCTAGTGCTGTGTCATATGCATTCGAGGACGGCACGACCTAGAATGCACTGGCTGGTTGTTGTTCAACCGTATATAAACTAACAAAAATCAATCGTTGCCACGGATCACATTTGAGGCGAATAGCAACTTACTATTTCAGTGATCCGCCCAACATCCCACTTTTTGGCCAAAACGCCAATGGTTCACATAGAATCAAGATATGTGTGTTGGGACGCAGCCTCCGCTTCCCACGAAACAGCCGTGGAGCCCTCCGCTGCCGTCCCTGTTCCCATTCAGTGCGGGTACACTTAATCATACATACAATGTTAAGAATGTTGTTGCTCTCCGAGCGATTTCCCGATTTACGGGCATATCGACTCGGAGAGTGCAAAAATTGACATTCGTCGGTTTCGATCGAATGCATATGACACAGCACTCTCATCAGGTGCCGTCGCTAGTGCTGTGTCATATGCATTCGAGGACGGCACGACCTAGAATGCACTGGCTGGTTGTTGTTCAACCGTATATAAACTAACAAAAATCAATCGTTGCCACGGATCACATTTGAGGCGAATAGCAACTTACTATTTCAGTGATCCGCCCAACATCCCACTTTTTGGCCAAAACGCCAATGGTTCACATAGAATCAAGATATGTGTGTTGGGACGCAGCCTCCGCTTCCCACGAAACAGCCGTGGAGCCCTCCGCTGCCGTCCCTGTTCCCATTCAGTGCGGGTACACTTAATCATACATACAATGTTAAGAATGTTGTTGCTCTCCGAGCGATTTCCCGATTTACGGGCATATCGACTCGGAGAGTGCAAAAATTGACATTCGTCGGTTTCGATCGAATGCATATGACACAGCACTCTCATCAGGTGCCGTCGCTAGTGCTGTGTCATATGCATTCGAGGACGGCACGACCTAGAATGCACTGGCTGGTTGTTGTTCAACCGTATATAAACTAACAAAAATCAATCGTTGCCACGGATCACATTTGAGGCGAATAGCAACTTACTATTTCAGTGATCCGCCCAACATCCCACTTTTTGGCCAAAACGCCAATGGTTCACATAGAATCAAGATATGTGTGTTGGGACGCAGCCTCCGCTTCCCACGAAACAGCCGTGGAGCCCTCCGCTGCCGTCCCTGTTCCCATTCAGTGCGGGTACACTTAATCATACATACAATGTTAAGAATGTTGTTGCTCTCCGAGCGATTTCCCGATTTACGGGCATATCGACTCGGAGAGTGCAAAAATTGACATTCGTCGGTTTCGATCGAATGCATATGACACAGCACTCTCATCAGGTGCCGTCGCTAGTGCTGTGTCATATGCATTCGAGGACGGCACGACCTAGAATGCACTGGCTGGTTGTTGTTCAACCGTATATAAACTAACAAAAATCAATCGTTGCCACGGATCACATTTGAGGCGAATAGCAACTTACTATTTCAGTGATCCGCCCAACATCCCACTTTTTGGCCAAAACGCCAATGGTTCACATAGAATCAAGATATGTATGTTGTTGACACAGCACTAGCGACGGCACCTGATGAGAGTGCTGTGTCATATGCATTCGATCGAAACCGACGAATGTCAATTTTTGCACTCTCCGAGTCGATATGCCCGTAAATCGGGAAATCGCTCGGAGAGCAACAACATTCTTAACATTGTATGTATGATTAAGTGTACCCGCACTGAATGGGAACAGGGACGGCAGCGGAGGGCTCCACGGCTGTTTCGTGGGAAGCGGAGGCTGCGTCCCAACACACATATCTTGATTCTATGTGAACCATTGGCGTTTTGGCCAAAAAGTGGGATGTTGGGCGGATCACTGAAATAGTAAGTTGCTATTCGCCTCAAATGTGATCCGTGGCAACGATTGATTTTTGTTAGTTTATATACGGTTGAACAACAACCAGCCAGTGCATTCTAGGTCGTGCCGTCCTCGAATGCATATGACACAGCACTAGCGACGGCACCTGATGAGAGTGCTGTGTCATATGCATTCGATCGAAACCGACGAATGTCAATTTTTGCACTCTCCGAGTCGATATGCCCGTAAATCGGGAAATCGCTCGGAGAGCAACAACATTCTTAACATTGTATGTATGATTAAGTGTACCCGCACTGAATGGGAACAGGGACGGCAGCGGAGGGCTCCACGGCTGTTTCGTGGGAAGCGGAGGCTGCGTCCCAACACACATATCTTGATTCTATGTGAACCATTGGCGTTTTGGCCAAAAAGTGGGATGTTGGGCGGATCACTGAAATAGTAAGTTGCTATTCGCCTCAAATGTGATCCGTGGCAACGATTGATTTTTGTTAGTTTATATACGGTTGAACAACAACCAGCCAGTGCATTCTAGGTCGTGCCGTCCTCGAATGCATATGACACAGCACTAGCGACGGCACCTGATGAGAGTGCTGTGTCATATGCATTCGATCGAAACCGACGAATGTCAATTTTTGCACTCTCCGAGTCGATATGCCCGTAAATCGGGAAATCGCTCGGAGAGCAACAACATTCTTAACATTGTATGTATGATTAAGTGTACCCGCACTGAATGGGAACAGGGACGGCAGCGGAGGGCTCCACGGCTGTTTCGTGGGAAGCGGAGGCTGCGTCCCAACACACATATCTTGATTCTATGTGAACCATTGGCGTTTTGGCCAAAAAGTGGGATGTTGGGCGGATCACTGAAATAGTAAGTTGCTATTCGCCTCAAATGTGATCCGTGGCAACGATTGATTTTTGTTAGTTTATATACGGTTGAACAACAACCAGCCAGTGCATTCTAGGTCGTGCCGTCCTCGAATGCATATGACACAGCACTAGCGACGGCACCTGATGAGAGTGCTGTGTCATATGCATTCGATCGAAACCGACGAATGTCAATTTTTGCACTCTCCGAGTCGATATGCCCGTAAATCGGGAAATCGCTCGGAGAGCAACAACATTCTTAACATTGTATGTATGATTAAGTGTACCCGCACTGAATGGGAACAGGGACGGCAGCGGAGGGCTCCACGGCTGTTTCGTGGGAAGCGGAGGCTGCGTCCCAACACACATATCTTGATTCTATGTGAACCATTGGCGTTTTGGCCAAAAAGTGGGATGTTGGGCGGATCACTGAAATAGTAAGTTGCTATTCGCCTCAAATGTGATCCGTGGCAACGATTGATTTTTGTTAGTTTATATACGGTTGAACAACAACCAGCCAGTGCATTCTAGGTCGTGCCGTCCTCGAATGCATATGACACAGCACTAGCGACGGCACCTGATGAGAGTGCTGTGTCATATGCATTCGATCGAAACCGACGAATGTCAATTTTTGCACTCTCCGAGTCGATATGCCCGTAAATCGGGAAATCGCTCGGAGAGCAACAACATTCTTAACATTGTATGTATGATTAAGTGTACCCGCACTGAATGGGAACAGGGACGGCAGCGGAGGGCTCCACGGCTGTTTCGTGGGAAGCGGAGGCTGCGTCCCAACACACATATCTTGAAATAGCTGTGGTTACTAGTCGCCCGGTTGACAACTTAAATGCTCACTGGGATGCCATAAAGAATGCGTACTGAAGAGCGCTGAGACCGTCCTTGGCCCAAAGACTTGAATGGCGGACGCAACATGGCATCTGATTGTCGAACGGAAAGAGCTTAGGGTGGGTCTAGCATCAGCAACAGACGAAAATCGTCACAACATTGAGCTCCTTTACCGTTCTAAGGCTCGGGAAGTCCGTCGTTGTGTAGTGACAAAAGGATGTATGCCAACTCTCTTCTTGCTACGGCAGAAGAAGCTGCACGAAATTATGATTCAAATACCGAGTACGGTGTCATCAAGGAGTGTAGAGGTGGTCGTAGCTCCTATCAACATCCGGTGAAAGATAGTGATGAAAGGCTACTTATCCATACCGACGATCAGTGGAGGCGATGGAAAGAGCACTTCGCTGCCGTTTTCAATCGAGTGACTAATGGCGAGGTCCCCCTCATATTGATGAATTTAGCTTCCCGTCCCAACGGATATTATATGATAAACTGGGGGAGTTGCTTTTGCACGTTTTAGTGCAATAATCGCGTGCTTAATTTATTATTTCGTTTGGGGGAAACGAAATAAAAAGTTGAGCACCGGTTTATTGCACTAAAGCGTGCAAAGGCTGCTGGACTCGACGGCATTCCAGCCGAACTTGACCAAGCAAGCAGGGCTTAACAGCGGAGATGTTGCACCCACTCTTTGGTAGAGGGTGGTATATGGATTTTTTCCCACTGAATGGAAGGTTGGTTTAATTGTCAAACTTCCACAAAGGGCAATCTTACGGAATGCAATAATTGGAGGACTGATTCCCGATGTTGCCAAAATAATAGCTATCTTGGAGAGAATCAAGCTCCACTTAGAAAGCAAAATCGATGAAGAGCAGGCTGGGTTTCGATCTGGTTTTTCTTGCATCGACCACATCACAGCTTTGTAGAACCAATACCAATAGAAGATCCCATAGTCAGGTAATCGAAATAAAACAACTGCCATTGTCATCTACTGAACTTTCACATTTATTTTCACACAAACGCGTCTGATCGGTTGGATTTTAAAATCTGTTTTTTAAAAGAATGGAAAACACATTCCGCTTGAGCATCGCGCAAACACGAATGTTTTATACGGTTCTCTTTCTCCGGTCACTCATCGTTCCTCGGCACGCCTCGCCTCTCTCTGAACACACCTTACTTAACTTCCTTGACTTAAAGATCTAGTAGCAACGATTGCTTCAATTTTTCGGCCTTCTCCTTATCGGAAACAACCAATGTGTAGAGGAAACGGGAACAACGAATCTTGAACTGGGGGTTGGTTGGATTTTTCTTGATCTTTACAGACGGGCATCCTTCCTGCGGGCTTTGATCAAGAAGTCTTTAACCTCTTTGATTTCACGCGGCATCTGCATGAACAAAAAGCGTACAGAAATTAGCAAAAATATTATTTGTTGTTGATTGCAATAGTTGCATGGACACAACGGACATTTGTCGGGACACTTACATTGGTAGAATGGAAAACACACATTCCGCTTGAGCTAGGGATGTCAAAAACCGGACGGTTAGTCCGAAAACCGGTACTTTCAAAACGGTTAACCGGTTTATTTTCGGTTTTTTCCTCCGGTTTTAAACCGGACGGTTGTTTGTTCATCCGGTTAAAACCGGAAAAAAATTCTTTCAAATTCATAAAACTTCATATTTTCTTGATTTTTCAGTCAGCAATTCTATTACTTGTCCCCTATAAAAAATTGCTTTTTCAAATTTCAGCCCTTAAACATATTTTTGAACACTCTCCTTATGACTATAGGGGCCGCCAGAGAAACTTATTTATTTGAATTGTCAATTAAAACAAAAGTAGGTGCTTCATAGTTATTGTTTTAATTCTTTGAGAATACAATATTCCAAGTTTCTCTTCATACTGTCATGAACATGACATCGGTTAAATGGCGACCCCCTCTGTGCATACACTGATTAAGTCGATTTTTGAAGTTCGGCTCCACTTTTTGCAGCATATCAATCGCAATGGCGTCGCGAATGAAAGGGTTTTAGGTGAGCTATGGTCCGTGGTCGATCGGCATAATCCAGGGATTTCAAATAACCACATAAAAAAAAATCGCATGGAGCAAATCTCGAGAGCGTGCCGGTCATGGGAAATCGCCTCTCTGAGAGATGAGGTGGTCGAGGAAGAGTTGTCGCAACAAATTTATTCAGCCTCGTGCAGGGTTTGCTATGGCTCCATCTGTGACTGAAACCACACGTCCTAAACGTTCATTTAAAAAAATCCGCGATCATGTCTCTAGTGATCGACCGTTAGAAAAGAAGCTCTCGACGGCGAAGGCCCGCTGCTCTCTACACCAGAGCATGATGGCGACTGGAATGGGAAAAAAACTTGGGAACTTCCCTCTCCAGATGCGCCCCCTCTCACTCATCTACCCGCCCAACTCACCGCCCAGAAGTTTTCTTTTTTTTTTCAATTAAGTAAGTTCCTCTGGTTTACCTTGTGCATGCATTTTGATTTGATTTTGCATACGATACGAGACCCACCATTACGAGTGTGTTTTTACTACAATTCTAAGCAAATCAATGAAAAGACTCGGTTAACCGAAAACGGGTACTTTGAGCGCGGTTAAAACCGGACGATCTAACAGGCTTTGTAAAAAACCGAGAAAAACCGAAAACCGGGTTATGGCCCGGTTTTTGACATTCCTAGCTTGAGCATCGCGCAAACACCAATGTTTTATACGGTTCTCTTTCTCCGGTCACTCATCGTTCCTCGGCAAGCCTCGCCTCCCACTGAACACCCCTTCCTTGACTTTAAGACCTGCTGGCAACGATTGCTTCAATTTCTCGGCCTTCTCCTTATCGGAAACGGGAACAACGAATCTTGAACTTGGTGTTGGTTGGATTCTTCTTGATCTTTACAGACGGCCATCCTTCCTGCGGTCTTTGATCAAGAAGTCTTTAGCCTCTTTGATTTCACGCGGCATCTGCATGAACAAAAAGCGTTCCTAAATTAGAAAATTTGGCGGGACACTTACATTGGTAGAAAATTCGAAAAAATGTGCCAAAATCACACAAGACACTCACTTTGGCATGACATTTGCATGACATTTCACAGCATGCGAATTGCCATACTTCAGCGCACCATTTATGCTGTGTCTGATTTCCGCTCCGAATCCGCCTCTCAAAAAATGACAATGGCCTGTGTCTCAGTTTCGTTTTATCTTAATAACTCCTGAATCCTTGAGTTGCTAGGACGAACAAACGCACAAAACAACCAACAAACGTCTGGCTTTCGATTGATACCAAATTTATACCTATCCGGCCATATTTACAAATGGCGGGCTAAGTTCACACTCCGAATTTTAAAGTTGCTATTATTAAACAATTAGAGACGAACAAATGAAAATAATTGGCGAACATTCACGAACAAACGTAGCCGCTGGCGAACAAACGGTTACGAGCGTAATTTGAGAATGTGTGTGTGCTAACTTCACATAAGTCGTCACAAATAAGTTCACACGAGTATTAACCCTTCGTTAGGCGCGCACATATGTGTCACGTGGTTAGTCGCGCGGGCTACAATTGTAGCCCAAATTAAATAAACAATAAGTCGCGAATTTTTGATTAATTGCGGGAGCATCTTTCTGGCGCGTATTTCGCTCAACAAGGGTTACCAATTCCTCATATTACATACATATTAGAATTATTATATTTATTATATTATAATATTATTAATACATATCTTAATATTATTAATGTATTATTATATATGTATTTTATTGATTATTATTATTATTATTATTATGGGATATGTCAACAAATATATGAGTTCATATAAGGTTACTAGATATGAACCTTAACGAATAAGGGAACCCTTTAGGAAACCCTTAAGCGTTTGCTTATTGAGTGACTATGAATAGCGTCAGTCCCTTAAGGGTTCCCTTAAGTATAAGTGAGGACTATGAATTCCGCCCTTAAAGTTGCTATTATTAAACAATTAGAGACGAACAAACGAAAATAAACGTAGCCGCCGGCGAACAAACGGTTACGAGCGTAATTTGAGAATGTGTGTGGGCTAACTTCATATAAGTTTTGTGACGCTAGCACGCAGCATATTAGAATTCGCCTCGGTAGTTTGGTCTCCTTATTCTTCTGTTTCTCGTGATGCAAAGTTCGGAGAAAGTTTTCTAGAACCTTAATAATTAAATATAACTTTGCTTAAAAGGCCTTATCAAAATCGACTCAATTTCCTAAATCTTCTTGACCAGTGTTTCCTCTACAGGTTATGCAAGTGTCTTACTACTTCATCATTCATAGAAGATATAAAATATCGGTTTCCAGCTTACAACACTCGATCGGTTGCAATTTTCAATACTCCGCAAACTTCACTTTCTATTTATAAAAACTATCCGCTACTTAGAGCTATAAAAAACTACGACCGATTGTAGATTGGTCCGTTACCTTCTTCTTTTTACTCTTTTAAAAAAACCGTGCTACAAAAACTTTGATTGTTTTTCATTTAACATCTTGAATTTTTAATTGTTTTTAATTTTAACTTTTTGAAAGTTAGCTTGAACTTATTTTGTTATTTATAAATTTTTTCATATCTTTATGTTTTTATCTTTATTTTTATAAGTTTGTTATTCCTTTTAGTCTTGTACAATAGGTTCAAAATAGCCCCAAACCCAAACATTAAAAAAATATCTGAAAAACTATGAGTCTGACCGCAAAATGTCCTGAGGATTAAGCAAACTCCACAAAATTACCTTTGTAATGATATATAACACTTTAGACATTTTCTCAGAAAATTATACCCCAGAACCAAAAGTATTATAGTGAATTTAAATTTTTGGAGTTTTACATTTCACACTGTAACTCTTGATAGAACAGACCTAAGATCTTGTCCATTCTAGGGTCGGGGGGAATAAGTGGATATGTCCAAAAGTATAACTTTTCAGGACAGCATTTTTAATGTTTGCTGTGCTATATTGGCCGAATGCGTCAACTGGAAAAAACTTTTCTTCTTGTTAGATGTCCTCTGCAGTGTCATGATTTGATCTGCGGAATTTCATTTGAATACTCTCATCCAAACCGGAAGTATGCACATTTAACCCTCCAATACTCGATCGAAATCTATAACAATCAAACTCGTGCGGAGTATATTTTTGTTATCTACCATACAAGCATTTCTGATTAAATTTTTTTTTAAATACATAGTTTGCTCGATGAGGACGTGCATCAAGTTAGCGGAACAACTTTTGAAAATCGACCCGGCGACTTTACAGTAATTTGACGTCAAGTTAGCGGAACAACTTTCAAGGATCAAGTCGGAACTTATACCGTTCCCTTTCGCTATTTTGTTGTGAATTGGATGGATGGATGGATGGATATGGCGCTGAGATAGGTAGGGCTGGTTGCGCCCAATACTGCAGCCTGCTGGCTTATTGTATATCCCATCTAAGCGAGAAAGTTTCAGGTTAAGAGCTCTGTCCTTCGTATGAGGCTTAGAAGAAAGCTAACCAGGTTTACTTTGGGTGCACCCATTGTGGTAGTTTGAGCCCCAAAGAAATTTTGTCTCCAGCTCATAAGAGCGGGGCATTCGAAAATAACGTGCGAGGCTGATTTCTCGTCTTCGTTGCAGAGGCGGCATAGTGGGTCTTGTGAGTAGATCCCAATTGTATGCAGATGTTTTCGTAGGGTACAATGACCGGTTATAAGGCCTGTCACTGCCCTGAGGTTCGTTTTACTTAGACTGAGGGCTTCGGTGCAGTTGGTTTGCCAGTTAGATTCCAGCATACGCTTGCTGTGCCTGAGCCCTTCAGCTAGTCTCCATCGATCTTGGAATTTATCCTCGGTCCATCGTCTAGCAACGGTTCTGGCAGTAGATTTACTGATTCCGATTGAAGGTTCAGGACCAGTTAAGGGTAGTTCGGAACCCTCTCTTGCAAGGGCGTCCGCTTTCTCATTACCTTCGATCCCCTTATGTCCCTTCACCCATTTTAGAGTTACTCTGTTTCGGTTTTTGAGATTTTGTTGACATTCTCAAACCAATTTAAAGGTTGTTTTGGGATTTGCAATGGCTTTTATAGCAACTTGACTATCGGAGAGAATAAATATGGTCTTATTGGTATATCCCTTTCGAGTACTCTCCCCCGCTGCAAGGTTTATGGCTATAAGTTCTGCCTGGAACACAGTTGTATATTGACCTAGGGGTTTGGAGATACTATAGTTGTTGGTTTTAGTATAAACTCCTGCCCCTGTTCCTTCGTCTGTCTTCGACTCATCCGTGTAACACACGATGTGATTTGATAGATGGTTGTCGTTCCATTTACTCCAGTCTTCCCTAACCGTTGAGGTTTGGATATTGGAGTCGAACGTGTACATGGCCGGGGTATAGTCGCTGCCCATATCTAGGATTGGGTTTGCAATAGTTTCTGTAATCGTACAGTGTCCTGTCCTTTGTGGTGTCCACATGTTCGATGATTGGAGTCTGTACGTTGCAAGTCTTGCCTCTTCTGTGATTGTGAGGTCCAGTGGTGGCAGGTCTAGTAGTTTCTCTAGAGTTAAAGTTGGTGCACTGCGCATGGCGCCGGTTATGCTTGCGCTGGCCAGTCTCTGTACTGATCCCAACTTCGCTGCTGCTGTTTTTTGCTTGATTTTGGTCCACCAGACTATCGAGCCATAGGTCAGACGGGGTTTGACCACAGCTTCGTATATCCAGTGTATCATTCGTGGTTTTAACCCCCACGTTTTCCCTATTGCTCTTTTTGTCGCATATAGGGTCTGTTTGCCTTTGGCAATTGTGTTTTGCAGCTGCTTGTTCCACGTGAGTTTGTTATCCAGGGTGATTCCCAGATATTTTACCTCCGTGGTAAACTGCAGTTGTTGGTTGAATAATGTTGGAGCGCTGAGCTCTTCCAAGTTGTGTTTGCGACTGAAGGCTATTAGTGTTGTTTTGGCGGGATTGACCGATAGGCCTACCCTCCTACACCAATCCTCCACTTGGGTCAGAGCTTGTTGCATGAGTTCAGAAAGAACTCCTGGAAATTTTCTCCTTATCGGGATACTGATGTCATCGGCGTATCCTAGAGTATAGAAGCCAGTGTTGTTTAGCTGGACCAGTAGGCTGTCCACTACAAAATTCCACAGGAGGGGTGAGAGTATACCCCCCTGTGGGCATCCTTTGAGGACAGCTGTATACATGGTTTCGCCGAATAATTTTGCATGTACTGTCGTCCTTGAAGCATCGATTTTATCCACCGACATAGGGTGTTTTGAACTCCATAACTAGAGACGCCGTGTACAAGAGATTCAAAGGAAGTATTGTCGAAGGCCCCCTCTATATCTAGGAAGGCCGCGAGCCCTATTTCTTTGATTTCTAGTGTGGTCTCAATCTTCCCAACTAAATGGTGTAGTACTGATTCACATGATTTCCCCGTCTGATAGGCATGTTGGTTTTGGTGTAACGGGAAAAGCGTCAGACACCTGTCCCTGATATGTTTATCGACGAGCTTTTCCAATGACTTAAGAAGGAAGGAGGTTAGACTTATTGGTCTATACGATTTCGCTAGGGTTTGGTCAGGCCCTGGCTTTGCCAGAAATGCTACGTTTACCTGCTTCCAAGTGATTGGAAAGTATCCTAAGGCTATGCTGGCTCTAAATAGTCTTAGTACAAGCGGAGCCAGAGTCGTAAGACCCTGCTGAAGCAGGGCTGGGTAGACGCCGTCTGGTCCTGGTGATTTGTAGGGTTCGAAAGAGTAGATCGCCCATTCCACCCTATTATATGTTACTATTTGGTTCGCAATCCGCCAGTCGTCTTTGTTAGCCCTGAGAAAAAGGGAGTTGTCATCCAACTGGTCTGTGCGTTCCGAAGTTATGGTCGATCCAGGAAAGTGAGACCCTAGAAGGACTTCCAGTGTCTCCTTACCTGTTTTTGTTTGGTTTCCATCGGAGTTTTTAAGTGTCCCGATGGGGTTTGTTGGATCCTTGGCTAGAATCTTCTGGAGTCTCGCTCCTTCATGCGAGTTTTCTATTTCTTCGCAGAACTTCCTCCAGGATTCCCTCTTGGCTTTCCTGATTTCTTTGCTATACTGGGTTAGGGTGCTGCGGTATGTATCCCATTCCCCAGTTCTTTTCGCTACGTTGAAGAGCTTACGTGTCTTCTTACGCAGGGTATTCAGGTTTGAGTTCCACCATTTGCATTTCGCATTGGTATGTCGTCTCGTTAACCTGTAACTCTCTTCGAAGGAGGTCTTTATTGCGGCTTGCAGTCGATCCGCTGCAGCCTCCATACAAAGTGTAGTACTAATGTGTCTGGGAATTTCATTGAGATGGACGGCCAGGCGCTCTCTGTAGAGGTCCCAGTTTGTTTTTCTCGGATTACGATACAATTCAGTTGGCTTATCTACTTTGTCGATTTCCATACTTATGTATCTGTGATCCGATAGCGAAGGTTCGGGTAAAACACGCCAATGGCGGACGTTAGGAGATACGTTGAAGGTGGCTTAAGTTATATCAATGACCTCTCTTCGACGTGTTGTTACAAAAGTGGGCTCAGTACCCTTATTCAGAATTTCAAAGTTTTCTTTGATTATAAAATCATAAAGATACTCACCCCTTTTGTTTGTGTCAGAGCTCCCCACTCTGTATGGTGAGCGTTTGCGTCCGCTCCGATGATGAGCTGCGGTGTTTGTGGTCCGCTGCTTATTAACAGTTCCTCCAGCTCTTGAGGTGGTGGAGGCGTCTGTGAATCGTATGGGAAGTAGGCGGCAGCGAGGATGAGCTCCCGATTACTACTCCCATTTATATTCACCGCTACTAGGTCCCTGGAAATGTGGTTGTATAGTGGCAGTATGTTAACGTTAGGCTTAGTATAGATGCAGGTCCTGGCGTTGCTAGAAGCTATATCGTATATTAACTTACCTCCGGTGGTTCCTAAGCCGGCTACTTTGCCCTTAAACAGCCAAGGTTCTTGGATAAGGACTATATCCAGACCCTCGACTGCGATGAGGCGGCTTAGTGCTGAGGTTGCAGCTTTATTGTGCTGAAGGTTGATTTGGACCACCTTCAGCATCATGAGGCCGCTTAGAAATTGCCTTAAAGGTTATCTGGTTTAGGCCAAAGTAACCTATGTGTTCTCTGGCCTCCAGCGCCTTCCAGCTAGTTTCGTCGATCCAGGCGACCAGATTCAGTCCGGTTTTATCTTTCGTGGATGCGACGACACTCCATTCCTCTGTGTTGAGCCCCTGGTTTTGGGTCTTGAGGAGCGTCAGGATCTGCTTCGGATCCTCCGTACCAACTATGTCCGTGTTAGGAATCCGAAACATAATTTTGCTGGTCTTGACCACTTCCCTCGCATCGCCCACGCGAAGGATTGCTCCGTCCCATGGGTTAATGAAAGGTATTGTGACCTTTAACCAGTGCTTAGCTTCCTGATTTGCACAGGTTACGTAAAGGACGCCCTTGTCCGGGTAGCTATTGGTGAACAGTGGGGCCTTGGATGGCTCACATTTGAAGACCTCTGTCACGATAGCCCGCTGAATTTCCTTTGCCTGTTCAGTAGTTAGTTTTTCAGCTGGGTAACTGTTCAGGACCACAGCCATTTTGAGGGAGCAGAGGGCTTCCTTGAAAGTACTCCCTGGTACTGCTCCTGATGGACCGGGTTTTGTCGACGGAGTTTCTCTACGCCCGGTGTTTGGCCGTTTTTTCTCTTGGGGGGGTTATTTTTGGGCCCCGCTGACAGGTCTTGGGATTTTCCGTGGGACCGCTTTTGTCGCGGCCTTATGGGTTCACCCCTTTCCCTCGCTTTTTCAATGGCGATCTTCCGTCGCTGGGCTCCAGAAAGTGTCGGTTTTCTGTTTTTGAGGGTTAGTTGGCCCATCTTAGTAGTTGTATTTGCCACATCGGACCTCTCTGGTCTTGTGCAGGATGCACTTCCCTGAGAGGATGTGTTCAAGGGTTGGGACATACCTTCCTTGCCTTCCGCTGATTGGCTTATGGATGAACCATTTCCTTCAGCTTGGGCGGGTTGGTTTTGTTCTACCCTCTTTGTGTGTTCGGTTGTTTGTGTTGTTGTTTTTATTTTTTCTGTGTCCATTTTTGGTCCCACGAGTATGGTGGTAAAAAGAGGTACACGTGCTCAGTGACCCCTTAAGCACGCAAGGCTGGTTATTCTGAGGTTTCGCCCGGTTCCTCAGAAGCTCCGTTTGTGACACCATTTGTCCCTGGTGCCATTCACCCATCGGCACGGATCGCGTTACACCTTAGAAGGATTTGGAAGATGTTAGTTGGCTGTGTGTCGAAGTTCAGTTCTGTCATTTGTAAGTATACTGTCCTAGTGTTGTCCTGTGTTCCGTCAGTATGCAGCGCTAAGCCCCCGCACCGCGTCAAGGTCCCTTCCACGCGGGGAATTGTTGTGAATAATTAGTTGTGAAAGAAAAAAATTTGTCGCTCTTCACCATCAGCGGGAAATTGCAGTTTCCTGTTTGTGACGTAACCACAGAGCCAAATAACTAGACAGAGATGCCAACTCCATATAAGCACTTGTCCCAAGTAAAATTTCAAGTTGGACGCATCATGCGTCCAAAGAGAAACGATTTCGCCAGAAATAAAGTCTTCTCTTGAGTAGAGAGTATTTTCGTCTCTTATATGTCATTCTATTTCGCGTCGCTCTCACGTAGCTCCTTTTGTTTATGTGCGTATCACATTTTGTTTATTCGCGTTGCTACGGAAACAGTATGTACACGATGGCCGCGGTTGGCCAAATGGGGATAGTTTAATGTGTGGACGCGCGTGGACGTTTTAATTATGAGAGAGAAGACAATACAAATAGCGCAGGCAATAAACGTATGTAAGAATCATAATAATAAGACGTTTGCTAGCAATTGGACATTTTTTTACTGGGCTAGTACACGAGATGAAAATCGACGAATGTGCATATGAATGAAAATGTTTTGATGTTGAAACGATGTTCATTGAAGATTGCAATGATTCGATACTATATATGTATGTAGGTACAATTGATATATTGATTTTATTGCTTGATTGCAAGTTTCATGAAATACGTACTTATGTAGAATATGTCTGAAGATACATATACATACATATGTATACATAACAAAAGGAATACTTAATTGGATTATTTTTTAATATTATGCGACATTTAAATTTCGCAACGATTTAAACAATATGTACGTGTACGATACATCACCTTGGCAGAAGTTAGAGAAAATTAAGATGTGTACATAAGAATAAATTTATTGGTTTTGGGGGGTACCAAACAAATTAATTGAAGTTTTGAAGAAACTGAGTTGTCTATCCGATTGTAATGCAGCGAATTTTGTTTCTTACATAAATTTGCTGTGACTTTGCTAAGCTTTTTTGGTATTGTAACTAGTATAATTTTGAAAACATTGCGACTTTAGTAAACCGAGAATGTGAATTTTCAGATAATCTTTATCTTTAAACGTCTGTAGCACGTAGAGGATTGAGAATGTATGTCTGGGGTATGTCATGTACATATTTTGTGATGAAAGTGTGACAGCGTTTGCCACAAATTCTCATAATATAAGGAATCATATAAAAAACTTTAATGCAGTTGTATAGACATGCAAAAAAAAATAAAACTTTTGTCTTTTCTATAAATTCTCACTCATCAATTTATATTATGCTATCCCATGTACATACTTATTCCCAAATATGAATTCTCCTTTATATTTTGTCTTCAATTTATGTTCACACAATTTACCATTGGTTAACATAATGATATGAGAGCGTCAGCGTATCATCCCGATTTCTTTTATTTCTTGATTCGCACTTTTGCATCTCCTGCGCTAGGGCGTGTCTATGCCATAGATGGGTGCATGCATGATATTGTATGATTTAGAATACCCTAGCCGCGAAAAATAAGATACATATTTGGATTTGGAAATAAATAATTGGATGAATGTATGCGACACTTTGTATTAATTAGACACTCATTGATTGTTGAAATAAATAAGATATAAGATCGATTAGAAGATGAAATATGAAATGAAGATCAAATTGGGAAAACTGCAATTTTACAGCGAATTTTCTCGGCGTTGAAGTGTTTGTGTTTTGTAAAATTCTCAGATTATAATTTTGTGTTAACAAATTTCGAAGATGTACAGATTGAAGAAATAGACAATTGTCTCGTATTTCTATACATACACAATGAACATGCATACACCCTAAATATTGTGTTTCTTTAAAAGAGGTGTCTTCCGCCAATTCAGTTTTCCCTTGGATATTAGATTTTTTGTCGCGCTTCATTGAGTTTCCATCAAATTCGAGTCATTCATTAAATACATGCTCTGTGATAATACAAAACGGACTTACTGATTAATAATATCAAATAGGACAAGAAATTACAAAACATTGCAGTATTTATTTTTATATTTAAACGGATGCCGTTTATATTTTCACGAATTGTTGATCTCCGTGGTTAAGGTTTAGTTGTCGTTGAGTGCAGTAATGCAAGACCGTTGAGTTATCGCGGCATTTGCAGTGCAACAACCTTTAGACTAAATTATTATTATTTCTTTGTTCGCATACTCGTATGTATGTTTTAAAATATCGCTTCGATGTACATATTTAAAAATATTAAAGAATGTGAATTCTTAATTTGAAAATACATTTAGTAGTGTTGATATCAGAATCGCGAAAGGCAAATTTAACGGGGTAGGTTGTATGTATAGGGTGGGCCAAATGAAACCTACAAACTTCAGTCATTTTTTTATATATTTTTTCCCCTTTTTGCTTCTTCTTATTTAGTTTTTAGAAGTTTCCATGGATACGCAGTGCACGTCTTGAAATTTTTTTTTCTATTTTCGTCATAAATCTATTATTGCTATTTGAGTAAAACTGTGCTGGGAATAGAAGGCAGATAAAGCAAGAAAACATTACGTTTTGTAATGAAAAACAAGCTCAAACGCACATGGATGCACCGAGTGGAATGATGGGCATTGGTCTGAATGTATTTCTCATAATGAATTAGCAAAACATAAATTTCTCTGTCGTGGATTGCGAATGACGTTCAATTAATCAAAATGAATATGTTCTCAGAACTGCCCCATTTCAGCTATCATTTCAAAACGCTTTGTATTTTAGTATTAAGTTTTGATAAAGGGCATTACAAATATAGATTTATTTGAATTATATATTTAAAAATTAATTCAAAACACCTTAAATGACTTTGCTTATAAATTATAATTTGGGTGGATTTTGCCTTTCGTGTCATCCTAAGCGAGTACAAAATTGATATTAAACTAAAAATAAAATGAAAATCATTAGTTTCATGTTTTTCATTTTATTATGAAAGTTTCATGATTTTCCTTTTGTATAAATTTTGTACTCGCTGAGGCAGACATAGAAGTTGAAGTCCATCCAAATAAAAATTATAGGCAAAGTCATGTAGAGTATTTTGAATTCATTAATAAAGAGTTTTAACAAGCCGTAAAATGCTAAAACGTTCAATAAAAATTGCGATAATTTTTGGGCGACGTATCCTAGGATACTGTGAAAGGAGTGTTTTGCTTAATTTAAAGCAGAAAAACTCGATGCAATGACAATTCATAATTTTATCATCGCACCTATTTCAATACCTATGCCGAATCGTACCTACACCAAAACCATTTTTTCGGCTTGCTAAAACTCTCTAATATATAATATAAATGTGATCACCGCGGTTTCATTAAACCTGTCGTAGGCCATCTTATGTACAAAACTAAGTCCAAATCACTGTAATGGGCCGAAAATTATAGGCTTTTTAGAATCTCGGGATCTGCTGCCGCTTTATTTAATCCAAAAATTAAATTGGATTAAGGAATTGGGAGGGTTTTCTGCGGATGAGACCCTAAAAATAAAACAAGACTTCACGGAATGCTCATAAATATAATATGGAAAAATGTGAGGAAGATTTGAAAAATTAAGCCTCATGTCGTTTTCTGCCCGCTAAAACTCTTCTTCCAATAAAAGAAGGAATCGTCGTTGAGTACTTTGAGTACGGAAAGGTCATGCTTCGTCAAATAGATGATGCTCAACTTAGGCGCCTCATACAAATCACCGTTTCGTAAAATATTTACAAAATTTGACGGATTTTCAATTATTAATTTGTTTAGAACGGAAACACGTCGATTTTGAATAATTTTGTAAGTAAATCGATTTACAAATAAATTTTTCTCAATTCAGTGTTTTTCGGAAGGAGATATAATATACATTTCATTTGAAAATGAAATAAATAAAAACATAACGTTGACATAATTCAAAACATGTATTCGAATCATAAAATGTATATTCTAGACTTAATAAAAAGCTGGGTTTAATGAATGAGGAGCTCTTTTATATACTAGAGGCAGAACGACCCATTTCGCGGTCCCAACAGGGGTTTTATTTCATTTCGCCTATATAAATTTAGGAATTTCTTCTCCCGGAGTTCCCTTGATTAATTAATTAATGATTTAATTATATGTATGAAATTAACTGCATTGTATAGGCGATCTCGGCGTGGTCCAGGAAATATATAGTGCTTGCAACATGATATACACTCCTCTATATGCCATGTAACGTTCACTCGAAATAGCCTATAAACGGCTGAGTAAAGGCACCATGCCCACAAGGGGTTACGGTACAGAGAAGAAGATAGGCGGTCCTTATATGAGTGCGAAATACATCATTATCATTCTAAAATGAGGAACAATTTTGAGCCCTTTTCCTAGTCAATATTTTTTGTAATTTTATTTGAAATAGAAAAATACCCGTTACGTATTGTAATTGTATGGACACAGACTTATCGTTGATTAGCTACCTAATAAAGAAATTATCCTGCTTACTTCGACTAGCCGCAGTGTACCCGGAAAGTAAGTACATCGGCACGGTAAGTACCGTACGAAAAATCAGATCGAAATCATGAACAATTTCATCGAAACGGGATAAATGTGATGGTGCGTAGTCGATTCTAGGGTTACGAATCACTATGAAATTTGAAAACGCAATACACTCATCAAATGTGAGAATTTCTTTTTTCCTTTTCGCGATACAGTCTTGACTCGGTAACCCGGATCACCTTTAATCCGGATCATTAAAAGTTTCCACCATGTATTCTATAGTCTGGCTTTTGGCAGGAAATGTTGACTTTACACTCCGGATATTTATGATGTTCAAGGTGTAATGGCAGATTTGGTCTCGTACTTACTTATGGGGCAGTTTGAGCAAGAACACGGTGACTACTTTTAAAAATACATTTATCGATATTTTATCCTCTTTTTAATTTGTTTCGGCGGTTTTTCTACAGAAAAAAAAATGATTGCACTTATCCGGATTTTTGGTCTTGGTCCGGATTTCCCCTTCCAATAATTAATCCGGATGATCGAGTCAAGACTGTACTTGAAAATTCGATAAAAAAATCACATGAAAAAAAAAAATCCATTTAAAATTTCATGAAAAATGATATCCATCGTCCTTCTAATTCATCAACAAATAAGAAATACATTTTTGCTTGCTTTGCCAATCATAAGAATGCAATAGATACGCACATAATTACAAACCTATGAATACCTTTGCATCTACAACGCGTACTCCATGACAACGGCAGTTGTTTACAATTGAGAGGATTACTAAATTTGTATATCGTTCTCTCAATCAACGTTGCCGCAATGTAGCTAAAAATATCTTTCCGGCATCCACGACCTACATGGGACTACACAGCACTACGTGGCTCGTGGCATACTCGCGGCACCACGCGGAGTACACATAGATTGTTGAAGAGAACAAATGAGCTCTCTTCGCATGGAGGTACGAATTGCAAGGCAACGTGTAGCTTCTCTTCGTTTGATTGAAATAATGTAAATTTTTGGTGCCGTTTATTTGTACTACGTGAACTATCTGTGTACTTATTCGGCTGTGACGTAACTATGGAACAGCCCCACTTTACCCGCTCGAATCAAGTCGCGGAGTATGTCATAATTTGCTGCAAGGATAATACGAATGAGATGTTAAAATTACGATTTTGTCGCTCCTCGCCATTAACGGTAAAATGCACTTCTCCATATTATTGTGACGTCACTATCTCAAACAACCTACTTTTCCTGATCGCACCGTGTCGGGGAATATGTCAAAATTTGTCGCTTGGCTAATTACAATTAGTTGTGAAAAGAATGATTTTCTCGCTCTCTTCTATACGCGGGAAAACGCGCTTTTCCATATTATGACGTCAGTATGAGAGAAAACCCACTTTTCCTGATCGGATCGACTTGGGGAGTATGGCATAATTTGCCGCTTAGCTAATACGAATTAGTTGCGAAAAGAATGATTTTGTCGGTCTCCGCTATCGGCGAGAAAACACGGTTTTCCATTTTATGACGTCACTATGGGAGAAAACCCACTTTTCCTGATCGGATCGACTTGGTGAGTATGTCATAATTTGCCGCATGGCTAATACGAATTAGTTGTGAAAAGAATCATTTTGTTGCTCCCTTCTATCCGCGGGAAAACGCGGTTTTCCATTTTATGACGTCAGTATGGGAGAAAACCCACTTTTCCTGATAGGATAGTCTTGACGATTATGTCATAATTTTCCGCTTGGTTCCTACGAATTAGCTGTGAAAAGAATGATTTTGTCGCTCCCTTCTATCCGCGGGAAAACGCGCTTTTCCATTTTATGACGTCACTATGGGAAAAAACCCACTTTTCCTGATCGGATCGACTTGGGGAGTATGGCATAATTTGCAGCTTGGCTAATACGAATTAGTTGCGAAAAGAATGATTTTATCGCTCTTCGCTATCGACGGGAAAACGCGGTTTTCCATACTATGACCTCACGATGGGAGAAAACCCACTTTTCCTTATAGGATCGACTTGACGAGTATGTCATAATTTGCCGCTTGCTACTACGAATTAGTTGTGAAAAGAATTATTTTGTCGCTCCTCGCTATCCGCGAAAAAAAGGGGTTCTAGTTTTTATACCCTATACCCATAAGATGGTATAGGGTATATTGTTTTTGTTACGCCGATATTATGTTACACCTCAAAGGAGCCACCGGAGGTATGGCAAAGTGCATATATAGATGATTAGGGTCGGTCCCTGAATCGTGATGGTGGTCTTACGGCAACTGCCGCTACGGGGCGGACCACACCCGTTTTGTCATTTCAAAACGGCCAAAAGCTGCCAATATGCCTTCTTGGCAAGAGCCCCGGCAGGAGCCCTGAAGGTTCGATGCAGGAAGGTTGTGTTTGTCTGTGTATATGTGTGGGTACGATATATGTGTTTTTTCGTCATATTGGGAGCATTACATCTCGGCGCGGCTGCTCTCAATTTTACTAATTCGCGCCGGTGTTGAAACAAATCCAGGCCCAGATTTATGGATTTGTAGTGTCTGCAACCAACGAATCTTTTCGAATGCCAGATCAGTGCAGTGTAATTGCTGCATGGAATGGGTTCACTTTAGGTGTTCGGGGTTACGAAGACAATGTCAACACTCCTTAGCATATGTTGCGGCAGGTTGTATAAATTCCGGGCAACCCAGGGCTGCTCCCAGCCCACCTTCTCCACCACTGCCCCCTACACCGCCAAACAATATGATAAGGAATGCCAGACCCAGTCTTACGCCTGGCCCTCCTCCTCCAGCAGTTTTCACTGCACGATCTATATTACAGTTTAACTGTAATGGCATCCACCGAAAAATCGCTGAGATCACACACTTCTTGAGTTCCAACAGAATTCTCATCGCCGCCATCCAAGAGACGTTGCTTCACGCAAACTCGTCTCTAAGCGTCCATAGCGAATATGTTATACTGCGGAAAGATCTATCGGCCGCCACGGATGATTCTCACCCTGGAGGTGGACTTGCCTTCCTAATACACAAGTCCGTACATTACTGTGTATTAGATGTAGTTGCTGACGGTACGGCGGAAATTCAAGCCATCTCAGTTCCATCAGGGAGTACTAATATCGAAATTTTTAATATATATGTACCACCTAATTCCAGTTGCCCTTCAGGCTACCGTTTCGATATTGGTCCTCTCCTTTCCGGAGAGCACAGGGTCATCCTTGGCGACTTTAATGCGCAACATGAGCTCTGGCATTCGGACCTCAACAACAATGCCAGGGGTATATATATGTGATTTGGGGATTATCCGAAACAGACCACTACTATTTGGGTCCATTTTCGTCCCCTTACAGTCATCAGTGATTTCCAGAAGTCGACTGATAATTATCGACTTCTTCCTTCATCACTGAGTCCCGTGTGATGAGTAGCATATCTTTGAAGCTAAGTTCCCTCATGGATTCCACACCTATTGTGGATTTACCTAGTATCCTTAGCCTCCTACTACCTAGTGCTGGGCATTCACATACAATGTGTGCTGCCGTCTCAGTCTCTTCCAGACATAGTCTGCATACATCATCTTCCACGATTTTCATCTTAGATAGATGAGCTTTAAAATTACCATGCCCAGTTACTAAGGCAGTTATCCAACTTAAGCTGCTCCGTGTGTAACTGAGTACTTGTTTGGCTTTCCTCCCTAGTGGACTGGTAATTGCGTTACGAGCCTGTCTACAAGTGGATAGGCTTCGCCATCGTTGCCGATGGATGGAATCAATCCAGCCATGTATCCTGGCTGAAGCCGTTTCCCAAAGCAATTTTGGGTTCCGGTCTTTGGAACTTTTCTGCTGATCCCTCTTTTGCTAAGGTATCGGCAAGTTCATTCCCCAATGTACCTACGTGTCCTTTGACCCACATTAGCGTAACTTCGTTGATTGAAGCACACTCATTGAGCTTCTGGACACATTCCAGTACCAATTTTGAATTGATGTTGGATTGGTGCATGCGCTTGATCACCGATTGGTTGTCGAGTGCTATCAGAATCTTCTTCCCTAGTATCCCGCCTTCCAGAATATGATCCAGCGCGTGCAGCAGTCCAAGCATCTCCGCCTGATATACCGATACATACTCTCCTAGACGAAGTGAGCATGCAAGGTTTAGCTCCTCGGAGTATATTCCAGCCCCCGCTCTTCCGTCCATGAGAGACCCATCAGTAAAAATAGCAACATCACGTAGATGCCCCTCGTGTATCCTACAATCCTCTATGAGAGTGATGTGATGTCTTTCGACTACCCTACATCTTCTCATACCATCCAAAGGCATATGAGTCTCCCTGACATTATCACGAACAATATCAAGGATCCTCTTATGACCTCCGTTGCTACCAAAGTGATGGCAAGTGCCATCTCTTAACATTCTTATTGCTGCGAGCGCCGCACTTTGTTTTATAAACAGATCCAGTGGCGGTAATCCCAGTATAATCTCCATAGCATGTGTTGGCGTAGTTCTCATTGCACCACATATGCTTATACATGCTATGCGTTGAGTCCCATCCAGCCGTTGCCTAGTAGTTTTCTGGCTACCCTTGGGCCACCAGACCACTGCTGCATAGGATAGAATGGGCCTAACCATCATTGTATAGATCCAATGTGCCGCTTTTGGTGATATACCCCACCTACGTGCACACACTCTCTTACACTGATGCAAAATCCTCGCTGCTTTTTGTGTCTTTTCGTTAACATGAGAGTTCCAAGTAAGTTTGGGATCTAAGGTTACCCCTAGGTACTTCACCTCCTTGGACTCTTTTATCTCCGAACCAAAAAGCAGCATGGGAGTGGTTTCTACATCTTTCCTTTTCAGAATAAAGACTATAGTGCTTCACTTGCTTGCGTTTATAGTTAGCTCTTGTTCATTACACCATTCTTCAGTTGCTTTGAGAGCTTGCCTCATGCAACCTTGGATAGTGTCCATGAATTTGCCACTGACCATAATTGCTAAGTCATCAGCGTATCCTACTGTATGTACGCCCATCGAGTCCAGTTTACAGAGAAGAGAGTCTACGGTGATGTTCCACAGTAGAGGCGAAAGTACCCCTCCTTGTGGACAGCCCCTGACTACCCTTCCCCTTATTCTGGCACATCCATTACTAAGATTTACTGCCCTCCCACTAAGCATCGAATCGATCGATGTTATTATCAAGGGCTCGATATCCCGCTCCGCTAGGGCATTTCTTAGTTTTTTGTATGAGATCTTATCAAAAGCACCCTCTATATCCATAAAGGCTGACATAGCGATACCGCTGCTGTTAATCTCTCTTTCTGCTACCCGCACTACTTCATGCAGAGCGGACTCAGTAGATCTACCTGCTCTGTACGCATGTTGACATCTACTCAAAGGTCTATACATCAGCGAGGTATTCTCTAGATGGTCCACCAATACTCGCTCCATTGTCTTCTATAGAAAAGAAGTTAGGCTAACCGGCCTGAATGACTTCGCCTCCGTATAATCCTTTTTTCCCGGTTTTGGTAGAAAGACAACTTTAGTCTCTCTCCAAGACATTGGGATATATCCTGTCGATAAACAGGCAACGAATATGTTCCGGATCTTCTCCAGCAGAGCTGCTATGCCCCATTGTAGCAGTGCCGGAAATATTCCGTCCATTCCAGCCGTCTTATATGGCTCAAAAGTATTTATAGCACTCCTGTCACCATTTGAAGTTATCATCCTCTCAGCTTCTTGTCGTCCGGTCGCCCCTACCAATTTACAGGTTTGATTCCACGGATTATTTGACTTGAAGCTTCCTGGAAAATGGACTTCCATAAGCGACTGCAATGTCTCCTCCATTGTTTCCGTCATAGTCCCATCCTCCTTTCGGATTAGTCCCATTTTAGAAACGCTGTCTTTCGAAATCATCTTCTGTAATCTGCATACATCGGATGTATTCCTCATATTCGAGCGAAATTCCCTCCACGAGTTCCTTTTACGTGTACGTAGTCTTCTTCAGCTCTCTCTTTTTAGCGAGGGGTCCTCTCTCTCATGTACCTATTAAACGCTTTCCTTGTCAGGGGTATAACTATCGCCGAATCACTTGACGCCTCAGAATTCTGTTCACTCAATGAAGACTCGCCGACTAGAGTCGTGGGCACTTGCAGTAGTTCTCCTGACATAACTATTGTCAGTGCCAGCCTAATCGCTGCTTCCCGATGGGAAGTACGTACCACCCTCAGATCAGATCACCTCCCAATCAGTATAAAAATTGACAAACCAGCGAACATGACTAAGTCTGAGAAGCAAACGTTTGTCAATCACAAGAAAGCCGATTGGGATGGTTTCAAAGCTTACTCGTCGGCGAAGTTCATCGAGCTACCATCACCTACCAACATTCACAAGGCCGAGAAAAATATTAGGAACGTCATTACCACAGCCGCGGCACGTTTTATTCCGGCAGGACGTATCCCGAAAGTTCGGCCTAACCTCCCCACTAGTGCCGCCAGATTAGCCGATGAACGTGATCAGATCAGAAGCGCTCACCCTGATGATCCCAGAATTCAGGAGCTTAACTCCGAAATTAAGTTAACTTAAAGACTATAGAAGGGCGAAATGGAATCAGCACCTCGATGAATGTGACCTCAATGAAGGTGTCAGCAAATTATGGTCTACCGTCCGCGCCCTTTCCAATCCTCGGAAAGAAAAGGGCAACAATGCCATTGAATTTGGCAGCACAAAAACCTGCGATCCTCTTCAGTGTGCTAGCCTGTTCAATAAACAATTTATTGAACATCCCAAGTCTGACGGCCTCATGCGCAAAATTAGAAGACGGATTCGCAGCCGGAATGTTGACACCATATCATCTTTTACAGCGGACCAGGTTAAAAAAGTCATCGAGAATGCTAAAAACTCCAAGGCCCTCGAACCAGATGGCATTTCGATGACCATGTTGAAACATCTCGACCTTCCAGCCATTGAGTATCTCACGGCCGCCTTTAACTTGTCGATGTCCACGCTTGCCATCCTTGAAATCTGGAAAACAGGTCGAATTGTTCCCTGTCTCAAGCCAGGGAAGAGCGCAAATCTCGGGGAATCCTACCGCCCCTTTACGATACTTTCTCCTGTCGCGAAGACGCTGGAGGCCCTTATTCACCCCCCTCTTGTTGCACATGCGAAACTAGAACCTCACCAGCATGGCTTCAGGAAGATGCATAGTACCACCACTGCCCTCGATGCGATCACTACACGCATTCGTGATGGGCTAAATCAACGCAATCGTTGTCACAGAACTATTCTGGTGGCAATAGACCTATCAAGTGCATTCGATAAGGTCAATCATTCAATGCTCTTAGCAAACTTGTTGAATATGCATCTTCCAGCACAAGAGATCCGTTGGATTGCCAATTATCTAGCTGGTCGGCACTCCTTCACCGAGTTTTGAGGCAAACGTTCTAAGCTTAGGAAAATCAAATTAGGGGTACTCTCCCCCACTCTGTTCAACATCTACATGTCCGGCCTTCCCACACCACCTGAAGGAATCGCGGTGATTTCCAATGCTGACGATTGCACCGTACTCGCCACAGGGAATGATAAGGATGAAATTCGCCTCCGAATTAATCGCTATCTAGGACGATTACAGGCATTTTTCCAAAGCCGAAATCTCACCATCTCTGCGTCCAAATCCTCTGCGACTTTCTAACGACTTGGTGGGAGGACATCAGATGGGAGATGTATATACGTATTGGCAACAATTCTGTTCCTACTGTTAAAAACCCCAAAATTCTCGGGCTTCACCTAGAGAACATTATTTATTTTATTCATAATGACGTCTGCGAATCATGCAGCTTCAGTCTGTGAAAAAATGCGCAGTAGGAACAACATCCTAAAAGCTCTAGCTGGTAGCACCTGGGGCAAAGATAAAGAAACCATGCTAGCTGCTTATAAAGCGGTGGGTCGAGCGTTCGCTGATTATGCAGCCCCAGTTTGGACACATAGTCTATGTGACACAAACTGGTCCAAAGTTCAGGTCTGCCAAAATGCCGCTCTACGCATCGCGACAGGTTGCCTTCTGATGTCTGCCCAGGATCACTTACATAAAGAGACAAAATTGATGCCAATACGTGATCATAATCTCCTACTCTCAAAACAGTATCTTGTTGGTTGCTACCGTGAGGATCATCCCAATAATCATCTCATGGACCGAATTCCTCCACCACGACATGTCAGGCGTGGTCTACGAGACCTTGAGAGAGAGGTTCAGGGATACAAACGGGACCCTTACGATGAAGTTACATACCGAGCCGCCATTGCAGCGATCCACACTGAAGAAGTGAATCGGTCTATCGCGAGTTTAGGTGCGAATAGAGTCCTCTCAGAGCGCCCACCACCAATTTCGTCTGAGGAGATTAGGCTCCCGAGAGCCACTAGAGTAACACTAGCTCAACTTCGGTCGGGCTTTTGTTCACGCCTTAATTTGTACCTTTCTCGCATAAACCCGGACATCCAAAACATCTGTCCAAACTGTAATGGTACTCCTCATGATGTGGGTCACTTGTTTCAATGCCCCGCTGCTCCAACTGATCTTACCCCTATATCGCTGTGGGAAAACCCTATAGCAGCAGCTATCTTTTTGTCCTTAGACCTCACGGACACAAACATTGACGAACCATAAATCGTACCCACATAGATGCACAGAGGTTTCACACCTTTCTGCACCGCTACAAGAAGAAGAAGCAGTCCCTGAATCGAATAAACCATGTCTGTCTGTCCGTGAGTCTGTCTTTTCGCACGATAACTCCCGAAATAATGAAGCTAGCAGTTTGAAATTTGGCCAAATGTTTGTATTGCTAAAATCTTGGACGGTATTGAAAATGGGCCAAATCGGACCAAGAGTTCCCCTACCTCCCATACAAATTACCCCTCCTTGATATCTTAATTCGGCCATAACTTTCGATAGAATATCGCTATCGACTTGAAATTTTGCTCAATGTCTCATTCTGACATATACTTTGAGTTGGTGGAATGTGGAGTAGGTCCAACTACCTCTACCCCTACTTCCCCTACAAAGTTATATTCAGCCATATCTTTTGATAGAATGTAACGAAAAACCTCAAATTAGTATCAAATGGTAGCCGCTGGATGCCTTGACAAGGTAATAAAGATGTGTCAAGTCCGACTCATCTACCCGTCCCTCTCCCCCAAAAAAAAAATTAATTGAATATTTTGGGTTTTGCGTGCATTCTATGTCTGTACATGGGTATAGGGTATACACTCATCGTGCTATTCGCACGATTAGAACTCGAGCCCGTATTTACAAACATACCTTAGCTCAAGGAGACCTTGAGTCAAGGATGCCGAAATTAAAAAAACTTAAATGTCATTTTCCATACTTTTTCATAGAAATCATTTATATTCACGAATCAATGCATCCTTGATTTAAGGAGAAACCCAGGGAGACCTTGAAATTTGCTATAGTCAACCTCAATTGAAGTCAAGTCAGAATATGAATGTGTTTTTTTATAAATAATATTTTTGACACATAAGACACAGGAATCGTGATCCGCACAATTACAGTTTCGTTGCAATCACTCCCTGTTGTGATAAGACCAAGAAAGAAATCATGCCGTCTTTTTATCGTATTACCCAACCGGCAAACCAAGTTTGTCGCGAGCATGACGAAAAATTATGACAAGCTCCCCAACACCATCCGACCAGGAAAAGTGAGGTTTATTCAGTGGCGGAACAATTTCACTCGGGGCCCTCCCGCCAATTTCTTGAGTGGGCCCCCCTACACTCAGGCCTGTAGAGAGGGGGGGAGGAACGGGGGGATTCCCCCCGGGCCCGGGATTTCTTAGGGGGCCCGGATTTTGACACAAAAGTTGTGCTTTAGTTTGTTTTTTACATACAAATTGCTATTTTGAGGTCTTTAACTAAGAACCCTTATACATATGTACTGCTTTTAGCGTTTTAACAACAATTCATAACATACTGTGCACTAGGCTTCGGGCCCCTAATCTATTTTTGAATTTTGAGAACTAGGGCCCGAATCAGGATATTCAATCAACATGATAGTTTCGTTACTAAATTTCAATTAAGAAATTTCGACTTCTTCATCCAGTAGCGTACAGTTTTATGAAATATTTGTGTTTAAAGTTAAAATGGGAGTACAGCGTCATTTTTTTCAAGGAGGACTTTTCCGAGCGATTTTTATTTTGTGTACATACTGCTGCTGCTTATGAAATTGTTTTCAAGATACCAGCACACAGATGTTGATCACTTAAATTGTTGAATCTTAATTTAAATCTATCTATCTACCAGTACTCGCCAACTCGGTAACAAAAAATTTAAGGTTTTTTGAAATAGGTAAAATAGGAAGAAATAAAAATCCTTTAAATTCGTAGCGTTGCGCATTTCGAAAGTCAATTTTATAGAGTAAAGACCAACATTCTGAGCCACTGCGAGTGTGCTAATAAATTACAGATTTGAGCTCCCCAAGCATTTGTTAGAACTGTGAACTGTATCCGCCTTGTTTTGCTAAAAGCTTTGTAACGGTTGAGGTACAGAATAGACCACAGCTTTTTCCTACGAAAAATCTTCAACCAGAAAAAAAATAAGTAAATTTGCCCAGTTTATTGCATTATACTCTTTCTATTTTGCGTGTAGTACAGCCTTTATTATTGATCTCTAAAATGAACACTTGAGCCAATTTCACCCGTATAGTCTTCAAATCGAATTAAAAAATAATATTTATGAATGATCCTATCCTATCGAGAATGACTGTCGAACATTTCAAGGCTTTCTTCATATCAAAGTTCGAATATAGGTTGGAATCTTACTTCACCAATAGAATAGAAATTTTCTAAATAATTTTGTTGGGACAAGGGAATCAATAATCAATATTTTTTCTTGGGAGAACTAAATGCTAGAAGATTACCAGGCTACCAGTTTCGCTTTATGCGTATTTTGTGTAAGGGGCACGACCATTAAACAATAAACTTATTTTCATCACGGGAAGATTTTAGTAAAGAAACTTCATACTAGAAAGTTAACTCTTTAAGCAGTAGCTTTTTATAAAGATGCGTTACCCAAAAATGCACGTAAAACGAAGAAACCATATTCTAGAATGATTTTGGCTTCTGTATTTCCTTAAAATTCGCCACTCAACTCTCGAATCGTCTTCAAAATGTACTTGAAACGGGACCGAGGCTAATTTCGGGCGCAGCGGAAATTGAAATGAAACTTAAGCTTCTTTCGCGTTAACAATTTCTACCACAGTGAGCCTTTACTATTACTAGGAACATATTTGGGTGAAATTTGCTTTAGATTGGTTCATAAAGAAAAAATTTTTTCTTAGAAGAACCTTATTTTCAGGGGCAGCCCCCATGGCCCGATTTCATTCAACTGTTAAACTAACCAGTCAACCCCGTTTTTTTGTGAGTTTAGTATGTAAAAATGCATCACGAAAGAATTCAGTTGCTGTCAGTTTTTTGGCAAATAGTTTATCCGGTATCGTTTTTTTATTATTTTTATTTTTCTATAACTCGTATTTTTCTGAAAACCCATAATTTTACCTCGGAACTTAAATATCAAAATGCACCTGAATGCGCAGAAGGCCGCTTTAAAACATTCTTCAAATATATATCGTACTGATGCCGGATGCCGGACTATATTAGATTAGAAAACATCCGGATTACTGAGACTGAGCCGATTCAGTGTGGACGCCGGATTATGAGGTGTTCCGGATTAAATGGAGGCTGGATTATAGAGATAATTGTACAATTGTACAATTTGTTTGAGGACCGATATGTCAAAAAAAAATGTTCTTCGATTCATAATTTTTTATCGTATGGAAGAGGTGGGCCCGAGATCATTGTCCCCCCGGGCCCGGATTTTCTCTCCACGGCCCTGCCTACACTGTGCAGAGTGCAATTAATCGAAAACACGCTTAAATTAACTATTTTTAAACATGTTTGACGTTACAGTATTTCTACTAAAATTAAGAACGTCGTACTTAAAATAACTTTGCTAACGAGTTATTTTGACTTTTTGCATTCTTATAAATTCAGAATGGCGTTCTTGTTGTATCGTTAAGGAAGGAAGGTTAATATTCCTATACCCGCGTCAAATTTTGTTACACGTATACCCGCGTCGGTCTCAGACCGATGATTTGCAATCCTTTTTAAATTGTGTTTTTTCCGCAACAAAAGATAAATAGAGGATAATAAATAATAAAAAAAATAATAATAAAGTGTATAATGAAACATATCAATGTCATTCAATAACTTTATTCCCATTTTAATCAGTTTTTTGGGAAAAAACTTCAACATTGCAACTTTTATACTTAGGAACTACAAAATCTTAACTTAAACATTTTTTTCGTTTTAGAAAACAAAAATATTCTTTCGTCCCGCATAAACACACGATCTGTACTAATAGTCTAGTACAGATAGCTCAAAACCCAAACATCCAAAAGAAAAAGAAATTTTTGATGCCAAATTGTTGAATACACTGCCCAATATACGCAATAAAAAGTTACACCAATTTGCGTCATGGGTTAGGGGGGGAGGGGTCCCAAAGGGGTGAAAATTTACTTTTTTACAAATAACTGGAAAACTATGAATCTGACCTTAAACTCTTCTGAGGACGAAACAAACTACACAAAATTGCCTTTGTAATGATATATAACACTCTAAACGTTTTTTCGGAAAATTATACCCTAGACACAAAAGTATTATAGAGAATTTACATTTTTTGAGTTTTACATTTCGGACTGTAACTCTTGATAGAAAGAACCTAGGGTGACGAAATCTTGTTCATTCTATTACAAACAAAATTTATTTGGTTTGTACCAAAAATTGAAGTGCTCCGACCATTGACGCCTCCCTCACTCCTCCTAACATTTTTCAAAAAGGCATGCTTGTAGCTTCTTTTCAAATTGAGCCAGGCAGATAAAATTTGGTGAGGTGCCTAGTCTAAGCCCCATTATGCTCCTCACCAAAAATTGTTACCATCCGATACAAACTAAGGGTACCCATACCCCATACAAAGTAAACTAAAATTCTAAAAAAAATCACATTTTTTCACTTCTAAATTCTATCTAAAATGAAAAAAATAAAATTTATTTCTTAGAACGTCATTATAACAGTTAATTGTAGTCTTGTAAATGTATATTCAATGTTTGTACCAGAGCGTGCCTTACAAGTACGAAAAATGTGGTTTGAAGGTTGCTAGTACACGTTACTCGATTTATTCGGAACTAGCCTTCGAACTAGTACCAATGACTTTCAAACACAATTTGTTGATACTTGTAGTGTACGCTTTGATGCAAAATGTTGAACATACATTCAGAGGACTACAATTAACTGTTATAATGTCGTTCTAAGAGATAAATTTTATTTTTCCGTTTTAGATAGAGTTTAGAAATGAAAAAATGTGGAATTTGTTAGAATTTTCGTTCACTTTGTATGGGGGTACCCTTAGTTTTGATCGGATGGTAATAATTTTTGGTGGGGTGTATAATGGAGCTTAGACTAGGCACCCCACCAAATTTGATCTGCCTGGCTCAGTTTAAAAAGAAGCTACAGGCATGCCTTTTTGAAAAATGTTAAGAGGAGTGAGGGGGGCGTCAATGGTCGGAGCACTCCAATTTTTGGTACGAATCAAATAAATTTTGTTATCAATATATGGACAAGATCTTATGACAGTAGGTTTATCCTATGAAGAGTTACAGTGCGAAATGTAAAACTCGAAAAAGCCAAATTCACTATAATACTAGGGTATAATTTTCTGAGAAAATGTCTAGAGTGTTACATATCATTACAAAAGTAATTTTATGTTGCTTGTTTTGTACTCAGCTCATTTTAAGGTTAGAATCATAGTTTTCCAGATATTTGCAAGAAACTGAATTTTCACCCCTTTGCCACCCCCTCCCCCTTAACCCATAAGGCAAATTAGTGTAACTTTTTACTGCGTATATTAAGCAGTGTATTCAACAATTTGGCATCAAAAATTTCTTTTCTTTTTGGATGTTTAGGTTTGGGGCTATTTTGAACCAATTGTACTGGACTATAAAGTACAATCGATGAATGACTCAAAGAACACTAAACAATAAATTAACACAATAATTTTATACTTACACAAAAAGTCACAGCTATACCCGCGTCGGTCTCACAGACAATCCTTTCCAAATGCACCAATACGCCCGTCTCGCGTAATCACAAGACATGGACTAAAATAAAGTCAGGAACAAATCCGGTAGCTAGCAAGAAACTCGACCCGCTACCTTTTCATGTAAAAGCTAAAAAAATTGAAAAAAGTCTTTTGTCGTTCTGACAGACCAACACGAGGGTATAGGAAGGTTGAATTATTGATTTCATCAATCGTATTTTTTATTTTAAAAAGGGAAAAGCTCACACAGTCCAGCGTTGACCCGCCGAAGACGAAATCCTTTAAATTTAAGAACGTTTGTTCTTTATTAGGTATTTAATTCAATACAGCAATCTATTCTGTTTTATTTCTGGGCGTACTTAAAGGAAGAACATTTTATCTTTAAATAAGAATATAACAGTTTTTTTACTCAAATTAAAGCGAAACAGAATTGTTTTAAGATTTGTTTAGTGTTAAATTGTGAACGTTCTACTTAATAGCTGTGCTACGGCGCGGGCGTCCCACATCTGGAATGAGACCCACTAGTATCGTGGATAAATTTTCGAAATGCTACGAACGTTATCTGATAGTTCAAGCAAAAATTGTAGCATAGTTAGCAATCTTATGTCAGTGAATAGTAACAGACACTTTTCTAAAATCACAGAAAAACTACGTCTTATACACTGAGACAAAATACATGTTCTGTAATTAAGAATGTTTTTTCTTAATAGAGCTTGAACTATCACATAACGTTCGTAGGGCCAGCCATTTCGAAAATTTCTCCACGATAATAGTGGGTTTCATTCCAGATGTGGGACGCCGTAGCACAGCCTGAACCCCTAGCAAGACTCCATTCAAACCAAATGTCGCCTCAGCACCACAGCCCTAATGACCGTGTATATACCGCTAGCAAGATAAAATATTTTAGTCTTTAACGACATATACACGCCGTACTAATTAGTTTCAACTAAGTTCCAATGCGAACTATTTTGTTCGTGTTTACCAGTTCATGACAGAGATGAATGGAATTTAGACCGGTATAAACACCCTATATGTAGTCTGGCTGGTCTCGCGGTTAGTGCGCGCACCTTCAGTGCACAGGGTCATGAGTTCGAATCTCACCATCCATGGTGATCCATGATCCATGGTGTTTTTCGAACTCACGAGCTTGTGACGGACTATGATCTCACTCAGATGTTAAACGAGTACCCATTTATGGGGATAAATAACACTGCTGAGCTGATGCTGATCTCATTACCTCAACAAAAAAAAAAGCAGATAAGATCTTGGAAATAGGATGTCACTAACACATCCTGCGGCCTTAGTCCAATGTTGGATTGTCGCGCCTGTTATTTATTTTTATTATTTT
The DNA here is from genome assembly GCA_949715475.1 of Microchrysa polita. Taxonomy (NCBI): domain Eukaryota; kingdom Metazoa; phylum Arthropoda; class Insecta; order Diptera; family Stratiomyidae; genus Microchrysa; species Microchrysa polita. Next base: position 62,529 of record CATIXY010000015.1, read on the forward strand.
ATTTTATAAACACCCTATAGAGAAGGTACTTCAAAAATGTTTTAAGATAGTCCATCTGCAGAGCGACCTAAAGAATCGTTTTGGCCATATGGTACTTACAAGGAAGACAGCAAAGACTGACTACAAACTGCACCTACAGTTACAGCAAATGCCAGCAGGATTTATTCCGTGATGCAGGCTTATAAGGTGTTCATAGAGCCGAAACCCGACTTCTTATTTATAAATTTAATTTAATAATTTTTAATAATTTATAAATTTTATATAAATTGAAAATTTATATCCCCCCTCCGTAGGGGGGGATACACGTTGAAAGGCTCCGGCCGATTCCTATATCCTCTTCAGTTGTGGCATAACAGCGGACCCTTAGCTATGCAGGAGGAGCTTCATAGGGTGAACGGCTCCAGCGTTACTTTCCCGCATTAGCCGAGTAACCGCTGCGCCTGAGTGCTGTATTAACAACTTCAGCGTCTCAGGTTACTAAACGTAATAGGGTGACAAAAACCGAACAGTCAATCACCGAAGCAGCACCTCCGAGGCCTCTCCATGATGGACCTCTTTCGTTTTACGAATACTATCATGGTTAAGCGATAGGCCGACAACCCATCCTTGGAAAAAATTCTACGTCAAGAAACCTGGAATGAAAGCCTCGGATTGGACGGATACAACCCAACGACGACATCGCAAACGAAAAACTGATTACTCTTTCGGAACCTGGAATGTACGCTCCCTGAATAGGCCAGGGGCCTTAAGGGCCCTCCTGGATCAGGTCGAAAAATATAAGCTGCGCATTGTTTCACTCCAGGAAACAAAATTGCTTAGTAGCGAGATTGATGACCGAAATTCGTACACAATTTTTACAAGTGGAAAACCTTCGGGCCACAGGGAGTTTGGAGTGGCGTTTATTGTAAACAATCAACTTAAGCCGCATGTTATCGACTTCAAACCCATAAACGAGCGGCTGTGTGCGATTCGCATTAAAACCCGGTTCTTCAATCTTTGGCTCATAAACGCGCATGCCCCCACCGAAGTCAGTGAAGACGCGGTTAAAAACGAGTTCTATCACCGCCTAGAAAGTCTCTTCGATTCACTTTAATCAAACGATGTCAAATTGCTGCTAGGGGATTTTAACTCCAAAGTCGGAAACGAAAGTTGGCATAGGGGGATTACTGGAGGGTACAGCCTCCATGAAGACTGTAACGACAATGGCCAACGACTAATAGACTTCGCGACCAGCAGAAATATGGTAGATCCCGGCATATACAAACACTGGTCATCTGGTAAATCAATTTAACCATTATTAACATGTTTATTAGCTCTACCTGTTTTCCGCATCGTCGCATTCACAGGCAGACCTGCAGATCTCCAGATCAACATACCGTCAACCAAATTGACCACGTCCTTGTCTGCAAGAGATGGGCATCGAGCATAATAGATGTTCGGTCCTATCGTGGAGCAAATATTGACTCTGACCACTATATATGGTGAAGGCGACTTATAGGAGCAGAATTTCTTCGGTGCATCATTCGAGGTTCAACCCGGCAAAAATTTTTGCGGTGGACAAATTGTTGGATGATGCCACGGTGGTCACTTATACGACTGCCCCTGAGGAGAAGCTGACGCCCATGCTCAATAACATCAGCAACAAAGGCGCCCTTGAGATCTGGGATACACTCAAAGAAACCATCAAAGGGGTCGCAGAGGAGGTCGTGGGATACAAAGCCCGGCGAGCCCGAAATTATTGGTTTGATGAAGAATTTCAAAATGCGGTAGGTGCTTAAAACGAGGCATATCGCCAATGGACTGAACGCGCAACTAGAGCCAAAAAAAAAAAACAAAATTTGACGAGCTTCGACGATTTTCGAATAGGTTAATTAGGCGTAAGAAACGTAAGCATCTTGACGAGCAGTTGATGCAAATAAACCAAAGACTAGCTAGTAGTAGGAACAGTAGACAAGCGTACAAGCTGATTAATTTAATTGAAAGTGTATATCAACCCAGGACCAGCCTCTGTAAGGATAAGGATGGCAATATAATTAGCGACACCGATGGCGTTGATAAACGCTGGGCTTCACATTTTGAAGAGATCCTCAATGTTCAACCGAACAACCCCACACAAGAAGCTCCGGAGCTGATGGCTGAAACAGGCCCTCCCGTCCAACCCCCATTAGTAGAAGAAGTTGATCTCGCCATGCAAGCACCAAAACATAATAAAGCCCTGGGCGCTGACGAGATTCCAGCTGAACTGCTGAAGCATGGTGGGGAGAGCCTTGTTAAGGCTATACACACACTTATCGTTAAAATATGGAACGACGAAGTAATCCCGGAAGATTGGCGCAAATTTGCCCAATCCACAAAAAAGGGGATACGTTGGAATGTGAGAACTACAGAGGCATCTCATTAGTTTGTACGACTTATAAGATTTTATCTAAGATTCTGGAAAATAGAATTAATCCGTACGCACAGTGAAGCTTTTACTCCAGAAGTGTTGGGAATAAAACATCGACGTATACCAAATATTTGTTGACTTCAAGCAGGCATACAACAGTATCGATCGAAGCGTACTGTGCAACTTTTTGCTGCATTTTGGAATACCGGCTAAGCTAGTGCGACTCATAAGGATGACGATGACTAATACCGTCTCGCAGGTCAAAGTTCAGAACAGACTCACTGACCTATTTGAAACTCGTACTGGACTCAAGCAAGGCGACGGGCTGGCGCCGACGCTCTTCAACATGGCTCTGGAGTATGTGATTCGAGCCATGAATTTGGACAGCAGCGGAACGCTACTCATTAAATCGACTCAACTAGTAGCCTACGCCGATGACATCAACATCATGTTTCGAAGATTGGGTGATGCAGAAAGCCTTCTGCATAATTTCAATAACGCCGCCAAAGAAGTTGGGCTACATATCAACGAATCTAAAACCAAGGTCATGATGCAATCAAAAACTAGAACGCCAGTAAATTCAAGCATCACAGTGGGGGACCTCAATATAGAATATGTAGACAACTTCACTTAACTGGGTTGCAATTTGTCAAAGGACGCCAACGAAACAGATGAGATAAAGCGACGGATACAACTAGCTAATAAGTGTTACTTTGCGGTCCTCCAAATTCTGAATTCGAAGCTGGTGCACAGGAACCCGAAGCTCCACGTGTATAAAACCATCATCCGACCTGTGCTGTGCTATGGCTGCGAGGCATGGACCCTAACCCAAAACTCTGAACACCTGTTGGACACATTCGAGCGAAAGGTTCTCCGAAGAATCTTCGGGGCCGTTCGTGAACGAGGTGAATGGCGCATCCGGTACAACCTTGAGTTGTATCAGCTGTATGATGAGCTACAGGTGTCGAAGATCGTAAAATTGCAGCGATTGCAATGGGCGGAACATGTACAAAGGATGAACGACGATCGCATGCCCAAAAAGGTGATGAACGCGCAACGAGTGGACGGAGCCAGATTGCGTGGACGACCGAGAGCCCGATGGGAGCATTCTGTATGTGAGGACGCCCACCAGATGCTAGGCTTTCGGAACTGGAGGACAAGGTCGCGTGACCGCGACAATTGGAGGTTTTCAATCCAGGCGGCCAAGGCCCGACGTCGGGCTATCGTACCATAAAGAAGAAGAAGAAATTAAGCAGAACAATTTTGAATGTCTCTTCTAGTCTACAAAAAATATATACATACATATGTATGTCGGAATATTGTTAGTTTTTATGGTTCCAGGAACTTTTTCCGGTAGGTTTTGGCTTTTGGGCCCCTAAATCTCGTGGGCCCCCCGCCACGCGGGCCCTGCGGGCCCTTATGCGCGCCCCTGGGTTTATTCTATACTGACATTATAACGAGATCGAGGCCCGTATTTATGAACAAACCTTAACTCAAAGAGACCTTGAGTCAGGGATGCCGAAATTCAAAAAATTAATGTCATTTCCCCTAATTTTTCATAGAAATCATTTATATTCAGGAGTCAATGCATCCTTGATTTAAGGCGAAACTCAAGGAGACCTTAAGTTTTCAGTAGACTTGAAATATAATATTTCAAGGTGACTTCAATTGAGGTTGACTATAGAAAATTTTAAGGTCTCCCTGAGTTCCTCCTTAAATCAAGGATGCATTGATTCGTGAATATAAATGATTTCTATGAAAAAGTATGGAAAATGACATTTAAGTTTTTTAATTTCGGCATCCTTGACTTAAGGTCTCCTTGAGTTAAGGTATGTTTATAAATACGGTTATAAATACGGGCTCGAGTTCTAATCGTGCGAATAGCACGATGAGTGTATACCCTATACCCATGCACAGACCTAGAAGGAACGCAGCTCCCAAAACATTCCATTTCATATTTTTTGTAGGGGGGAGGCGTAGATGGATCGGACCTGGCACATTTTTATTATCTAATCAAGGCATCCAGCAGCTACCATCTGACATTAATTTGAAGTTTTTCGCGACGTTCTATCAAAAGATATGGTAGAATATAACTTTGTAGGGAAGGTAAGGGTAGGGGCAGTCGTTCCTACTCCACTTTTTATGAAATCAAAGTATATGTCAGAATGAGACATTGAGCAAAATTTCAAGTCGTTAGCGATATTCTATCGAAAGTTATGGCCGATATAGATATCAAGGAGGGGTAATTTGTATGGGAGGTAGGGGAACTCTTGGTCCGATTTGGCCCATTTTCAATACCATCCAAGATTTTAGCAATACAAACATTTGGCCAAATTTTAAACTGCTAGCTTCATTATTTCGGGAGTTATCGTTCGAACAGACAGACACACGGACAGACAGACAGACATGGTTTATTCGTTTCAGGGACCGACCCTAATCATCTATATATTTACTTTGACATACCTCCGGTGACTCCTTTGAGGTGTAACATAATATCGGCGTAACAAAAACAATATACCCTATACCATCTTATGGGTATAAAAACTAGAACCGCTTTTTTTCGCGGATAGCGAGGAGCGACAAAATCATTCTTTTCACAACTAATTCGTAGTAGCCAATTGGAAAATTTTGACATACTCGTCAAGTCGATCCTATCAGGAAAAGTGGGTTTTCTCCCATCGTGACGTCATAATATGGAAAACCGCGTTTTTCCGCCGATAGCGAAGAGCGACAAAATCATTCTTTTCACAACAAATTCGTATTAGCCAAGCGGCAAATTATGCCATACTCCCCAAGTCGGTCCGAACAGAAAAAGTGGGTTTTCTCACATAGTGACGTCATAATATGGAAAACCGCGTTTTCTCACCGATAGCGAAGAGCGACAAAATCATTCTTTTCAAAACTAATTTGTAGTAGCCAAGCGGCAAATTATGCCATACTCGCCAAGTCGATCCGATCAGGAAAAGTGGGTTTTCTCCCATAGTGACGTCATAATATCGAAAACCGCGTATTCTCGCCGATAGCGAAGAGCAACAAAATCATTCTTTTCGCAATTAATTCGTAGTAGCCAAGCGGGAAATTATGACATGCTCGCCAAGTCGATCCGATCAGGAAAAGTGGGTTTTCTCCCATAGAGACGTCATAAAATAGAAAAACCGCGTTTTCCCGCGGATAGAAGCGAGCGACAAAATCATTCTTTTCACAACTAATTCTAATTAGCCAAGCGACAAATTTTGACATATTCCCCGACACTGTGCGATCAGGAAAAGTAGGTTGTTTGAGATAGTGACGTCACCATAATTTGGAAAAGTGCATTTTACCGTTATCCTTGCAGCAAATTATGACATACTCCGCGACTTGATTCGAGCGGGTAAAGTGGGGTTGTTCCATAGTGACGTCACAAACAGGAAACTGCAATTTCCCGCTGATGGTGAAGAGCGACAAATTTTTTTTCACAACAAAATAGCGGAAGAGAACGGTACAAGTCCCGACTTGATCCTTGAAAGTTTTTCCGCTAACTTGACATCAAGTTAACGGAACACCCATTTTCTCAGTGAAAATGAAGAACGACAAAATTAATTTTTCCACAACTAATTCACAACAAATTAGCGGCAAATTACTGTAAAATCGCCGAGTCGATTTTCAAAAGTTGTTCCGCTAACTTGATGCACGTGAGTCCGACAAAACTTTTGATCTCGTTCGTTGATCTATGCCCATGGACGACACAATCAGAATACAAATACGGATGAACTAGGGCTCAATCCCACTTCTGAACTATAAAAGTTTTAAATTAAAACTATTTTTTCTCTTTATACATACATATACATATATGTATGTATAGCTATGTACATACAAAAACTATAGACTACTAGATCATGCATTGCGCAGGAAAGTAATTCCATTTGATACGAATTTGACAGTCGGCTATAGTGATGTGACGTCACACTAGACCAAAAATTAAAAATTCCGATTCAGTCGTTACAAGTATCTCGTGCAAATTCAAATTATAAACAATGAGGTGTGCAGTGGCAAGTTGCAAGAACGCCAACCAGAATACAAAGTGCAGTTTTTTTTACCTTCCCAACAAGTGCCGCTGTTGGAAAAAAAGTGGAAAAGTTTCTGTCGACGTGGGAAAGATTTTAATATGAAAACGAGTGTCGTCTGTATATGGATCATTTTAAAAAAGATGATTTCGAGAATTTTATGCAGTATGAAATGGGTAAATACAATTTTATTTGAATTGCCTTCACATTACTAAAAATATAAAAAAAATCGTAGGATTAACCAGTAAAAGATTGCTGAAACGCGGTGCCGTGCCCACAATTTACAAAGCGGAATTTTCGGCGCATAGTGACCGTAGTGATCGGGCCGAACGAAGAAAAAATAAAAATATAGTCTTCGAGCTACTGCAACAACATAAGAGCGAAGCAAGTGATGTCTTTTATTACCCCGACAAGGAGAATAAGGAAAAAGATAACTTTGAACCAATTAAACATACATCACAACCTTTTCAGGAGGTAACAAATATGAACGTTAACTTTTCACAGTTGACTACAAGCAAAATTTCTTTGACGCCACGATTTTTTGATGAAGCGGAGGATTTGAAGAGTCATATGTAAGTTGAAACAATGTAAAACTCAATCAGTTATGTATTTCGAAATATTATTATTAGGGAAATCATCACATTAAAGCAAGGAGAGGAAATACCGTTCCAGTATTGAAATGTTGAAGAAACAAGTAGCGCTAAAGGACTTTGAATGTAAAAATATGGAAGCCAAATTGCAAGTTATCTCCACTGAAGGACAGATCAAAAACCTTAAGAATGGCTCCAACAAATTACATTAGACTGAAAAAGATATTGCCCAGTCCATTACTCTATATGCTACAAGCTCGAAAGCGTATAAACTGTTGTACCGAAAGGGATTTCCGATACCTGCCGTTCGTACGTTGCAAGATTGGGCCAGCAAGATAAAGGGAGAATTCACATTGTAAGACAAAACCGGACGGGTAAACTTGCAAGACAAGAACCATCGTTCTTGCAATCTGAATTGCACAATGCTTGTCTGCTGGCCACTACAAAAGCTCTCGCCGGGTGTTTGTTTGTGCTAATAAACGGATGGCGAGAGCTTTTGTAGTGGCCAGCAGACAAGCATTGTGCAATTCAGATTGTAAGAACGATGGTTCTTGTCTTGCAAGTTTACCCGTCCGGTTTTGTCTTACAATGTGAATTCTCCCAAACGTTTCCATATCATATTCTCACTAATAAATAATATAAAAAGATACATAAAAGAATGTTTTTTTCTTTAAAATTAATGTTATATACATAGGTTGTCCGCAAACAGCCGAACAAACGCACCAGAAATCGATTTCCCATGTTGTTTCCAAAAAAAGGTGCACGGAACGCACACCAAAGTGAGGTGCTTGTAAGATTATTTTAAAAATTGGCGCACAGCCTTAGGATCATATCTTAACAAAACTGAGGAGTTTTTTGGCAATATTTGCATAATGTTACCAGAAAACATGAGGAAATATTTCTCCTATGCTTATCCGATACTTTCCGGACACCTTGTATAACAAGGGATAAAGGAATGTTTCTTGCGAGGGCTCTTTTTGTTTAATTTGAGGATGAATTTGGCCGTAAGTTTTTTTTTTTTTAAATCGAAAAAATTCCATGCGACAAAATCATTTGTATTACGGCTGAACAATCCGGGGATTCCCTTTGCCATTTTACCCCTACCGAGCAACTTAACAACTCCTCACCTCCAGAATATACAAAATTTGCGGCCGTCTAAACGGCATTTCCACTTTTCTTTACAAATTTGTTCGTGAACTTAACAATTCTCCTATACTAGCCATATACTATAGGTCTATTGTGACGTAGATGCGCAGAACGAAAAATTTTCGTACAGCTATCCGCGTGATCTAGTAGTCTATAGTTTTTGATGTACATACATATATAATTCGAAATCCCAATTTATAATGACAATAACAATGAATTATTTTATTTTTTAATATTCAGTATCCTATGATTTATTTTACTAATGCTACAATATATTGTTTTTTTTTTCTGAGAGAGGAGTCGATGGAATAGAAAATTTTAGCACATCGTAGAAAATATTACGATACGGTCGATATTTTGTTCATGTAATGTTAACTGAACCGAATAGTGTACATTCAATTGGACGTACCAATGAAGAAATTGGATGGCGGATGCATACCTGGATTTTATATCAAATTATGTAAGTTACACCATAAACCATTGACCTGGCTGGCGACAACACGCGCACCATACCAATGACCTAGCTGCTGACGAATATGCTGATACGAAACTGCTGACCTGACTGACGACTGCAAGCACATCAATTTATTGTTTAGCATAGGTATAATGATTGGAATTAGTTGTAATCGATTCATTCTTGTAAAACCGTGTAAACAGAAAAGAAGCGTTACAAAACGCCAACAAATATATTTTTTTAAACTAAAAATAAAAGATTTTCTTAACTGGCGCCCGAGCAGGGACGCACGTCGCGTACTAGTATAAAGTGTAGGAAGTGAACTTTTTACCGCCGAGTAACCAGATCGGTCCAGTTAGTGCGAGTGGTGGGAAACGAGGTCCCTTAGTAACAAAAAGTGTGTGAAAAGGAGTCGAAATCATCGGCAGCCGCCCCCCGGAGACAAAGTGCGTCCAAGAAGACAGGAAGCCCCGAAACCCCGTGGATCCAGTCCAGCATCTTTAAAGCAACTTTAACCAAAGTATCCTTTTAAAATGTTTTTGTTAGGAATACCCTTTATGTAAGTCTTTCATTTTTTAAATTAATTTTTTTAATAATAAAATTTGCAAGAATCAGAAATTTCAAGAATCAATTATTATTGTACACATTATTTTGCCTGAATTATATACATAATTACATACTTTGTGGAAAAAGAAAAATAATTTTTATTAAAAGTGAATTTGTGTAACTTCGTGTAGAGTGCTCACAACCCAGGGTTATAAAGAACGATTTTCTGGCAATTAATTCCGTGATCTATCGATTTATAAATGGCTAACCCACGTAATCTCGTTCGACCACCCATATTAAATCTGGATGATATTGGTGAAGCACTTCCAGACGTTAATGAAAATGTGCCTAATCTCGCGCCTAATAACGTTTTACCCCAAGGCGACTTAGTACAACTTATTACAAGAGTAGCTACCGAAACTCTCGAGGCCCGCGGTAGGCAATTGTTCAGCTCCTTTATGAATCCGGCCTCCGACGTTAACAATGAGGTTGACATTCCGATAAGTGTAAACG
>CATIXY010000016.1:0-5000 GCA_949715475.1 Microchrysa polita
AGCGATCTTTCGGGATTGTTATATTGGTTGAACTCTGGATAATTTGCAGATCGTATGGTCTCGTACCGACGACAAATCTTTCAAATGTCTGCCCTATCAACTATTGATGGTAGTATCTTGGACTACCATGGTTGCAACGGGTAACGGGGAATCAGGGTTCGATTCCGGAGAGGGAGCCTGAGAAACGGCTACCACATCTAAGGAAGGCAGCAGGCGCGTAAATTACCCACTCCCAGCTCGGGGAGGTAGTGACGAAAAATAACAATACAGGACTCATATCCGAGGCCCTGTAATTGGAATGAGTACACTTTAAATCCTTTAACGAGGACCCATTGGAGGGCAAGTCTGGTGCCAGCCGCCGCGGTAATTCCAGCTCCAATAGCGTATATTAAAGTTGTTGCGGTTAAAACGTTCGTAGTTGAATTTGTGCTTCATACGGGTAGTACGCCTTTATACGGGTCCGTACGTTACCATTGTATGTAAGCGTATTACCGGTGGAGTTCTAATATATGATTAATTTTCGGATTGTCATATGTTAACTTCTATTTAAACCTGCTTCAGTCCTCTTAATCGAGTGTTGTTGTGGGCCGGTACAATTACTTTGAACAAATTAGAGTGCTTAAAGCAGGCTCCAAATGCCTGAATATTTTGTGCATGGAATAATGGAATAAGACCTCTGTTCTACTTTCATTGGTTTTTAGATCAAGAGGTAATGATTAATAGAAGCAGTTGGGGGCATTGGTATTACGACGCGAGAGGTGAAATTCTTGGACCGTCGTAAGACTAACTTAAGCGAAAGCATTTGCCAAAGATGTTTTCATTAATCAAGAACGAAAGTTAGAGGTTCGAAGGCGATCAGATACCGCCCTAGTTCTAACCATAAACGATGCCAGCTAGCAATTGGGTGTAGCTACTACTATGGCTCTCTCAGTCGCTTCCCGGGAAACCAAAGCTTTTGGGCTCCGGGGGAAGTATGGTTGCAAAGCTGAAACTTAAAGGAATTGACGGAAGGGCACCACCAGGAGTGGAGCCTGCGGCTTAATTTGACTCAACACGGGAAAACTTACCAGGTCCGAACATAAATGAGTAAGACAGATTGATAGCTCTTTCTCGAATCTATGGGTGGTGGTGCATGGCCGTTCTTAGTTCGTGGAGTGATTTGTCTGGTTAATTCCGATAACGAACGAGACTCAAATATATTAAATAGATGCTTACAGGGTTATGGTGTTTGAAACTTTACATAGCCTTCAGATGTAATGTACAGCAATGTATGTTATGTTTGAATGTGTTTGTGTGGGTTGAGCCGTACCTGTATGTTTGTCCCATTAATACGGACACTAGCTTCTTAAATGGACAAATTGCGTCTAGCAATATGAGATTGAGCAATAACAGGTCTGTGATGCCCTTAGATGTCCTGGGCTGCACGCGCGCTACAATGAAAGTATCAACGTGTATTTCCTAGACCGAGAGGTCCGGGTAAACCGCTGAAAAACTTTCATGCTTGGGATTGTGGACTGAAACTGTTCACATGAACTTGGAATTCCCAGTAAGTGCGAGTCATTAACTCGCATTGATTACGTCCCTGCCCTTTGTACACACCGCCCGTCGCTACTACCGATTGAATTATTTAGTGAGGTCTCCGGACGTGATCACTGTGACGCCTTTACGGTGTTACGGTTGTTTCGCAAAAGTTGACCGAACTTGATTATTTAGAGGAAGTAAAAGTCGTAACAAGGTTTCCGTAGGTGAACCTGCGGAAGGATCATTATTGATTCTTCAAATCAAATAAAATCATAAAAATATCAAAACGAAATTATATCGAAAACAATGATAAATCCTTATAGATTGTATATTTCCAAATGGATTTTGGATTTTTTCTATAATGGATCGTAAATGTCATTAAAGTAGATATTCTTGAGTTAGATATTACAGAATCGAACGTTTTAAATGGAATCTCGTTATAAGGAGTATATTTCTATTAACTTACATAACATATGCTCATATAAAATATATATATCAACAAATAGTGTATGCGGGGCGGATACACAGAAAAGTTCTTGTCTACGGACTTGAACATGGAAATAAAGTTCTTGTCTACGGACTTGAACATCGAAATAAGGTTCTTGTCTACGGACTTGAACAAAGAAATAAAGTTCTTGTCTACGGACTTGAACAAAGAAATAAAGTTCTTGTCTGCGGACTTGAACAAGGAAATAAAAAGTTCTTGTCTTCGGACTTGAACAAGGAAATGAAAAGTTTTTGTCTTCGGACTTAAACAAGAAGAAATGTTGTTATATATGATAAATATGAGTGTTATGCTAGATTTTCTTTATAATCGAATTCAAATAAAAAACTATTAGATTCAAAGAAATGAAATATATGAAATCAAAATTTGTTACACTTAATACACACACGCGTGTGTTTTGAGTTAAAGTTATACCGGATGTTGTGTTTGGATATAACCGAGTCATTCGTAACAAATGATTTCGATAAAATTTTACTATAACAATATATAATTTTATTATATAGTTATAGACTCGTGACGCTCAGTAAATAATAAAATAAAAAGAAAATAACCCTAAGCGGAGGATCACTTGGCTCATGGGTCGATGAAGAACGCAGCAAACTGCGCGTCATCGTGTGAACTGCAGGACACATGAACATCGACATTTTGAACGCATATTGCAGTCCATCCTATACATATATCTAATATATGTGGAATGGACTACATATGGTTGAGGGTTGTAAGAATATCTCTAAAAAGGATATCTGGTTGCTCGATATGTATACGCTTTAAGTGTGAACATATGCAGGTGCACATGTTGTACATTAAAAGAATTAATTTTCTTTAATGTATTGAGAAAATTTGAAAAAAAAAAAGAATTATATTCAACATAATAGATCGTTATGTCGTTATAATAACAAAATTTTTTTTTCAAAAACAGTAAGGCTTTTAAAGCAATAAATGCTGTTGAAAAAAAAAATATTATAATGCATGATCTATCCTTTGTTGATTCAAAATAATTCTTTAAATTCTTATAAAACAACCTCAACTCATATGAGACTACTCCCTGAATTTAAGCATATTAATGAGGGAAGGAAAAGAAACTAACAAGGATTTTCTTAGTAGCGGCGAGCGAAAAGAAAAAAGTTCAGCACTGAGTTATTTTGTTAAGCAAATATAAGATGCAGTGTATGGAATGTCTAACTATCTAGTATGATAAATTAGCTATCCAAGTCCTTCTTGAATGAGGCCATTTACCCATAGAGGGTGCCAGGCCCGTAGTGATGCTAATGATTACTAGAAGATATTTCCTAAGAGTCGTGTTGCTTGATAGTGCAGCACTAATTGGGTGGTAAACTCCATCTAAAACTAAATATGACCATGAGACCGATAGCAAACAAGTACCGTGAGGGAAAGTTGAAAAGAACTCTGAATAGAGAGTTAAAAAGTACGTGAAACTGCTTAGGGGTTAAGCCCGATGAACCTAAATATCTTAAATGAAAAATTCATCATCAATTGTATGTTATATTTATAATGTATCAATGGTGTGCATTTTTTTCATAAAGACATTGTTATCTGTTAATGAATATATTATGTATATAATATTTATCATAAGGGCCGTATGGATAGATTATTTTATATTTATTTCGGTAAATTGAAATAAAATCCAAGATATTTATATCGCGGTAACCGGATAAATTATTGACAGATTATATTATATAACGCTTACATACTTGTATGTTATAATGAGTATATATTCTATGTATTATGTATTCCATTATATGCGTTTATATGATAAACAATGCGATAGATTTAGGATACCTTCGGGACCCGTCTTGAAACACGGACCAAGAAGTCTAACATGTGTGCAAGTCATTGGGTTTGCAATTATTGTTGAAACCTAAAGGCGTAATTAACTTAACTGTTTATGGGATTATTATATATAAATTTATTTATATAGAATCCATCCCGGGGCGTTCTATATAGTTATGTATGCAAATACTAACTGGAGCGTACCTTGAGCAGATATGTTGTGACCCGAAAGATGGTGAACTATACCTGATCAGGTTGAAGTCAGGGGAAACCCTGATGGAAGACCGAAGCAGTTCTGACGTGCAAATCGATTGTCAGAATTGGGTATAGGGGCGAAAGACCAATCGAACCATCTAGTAGCTGGTTCCCTCCGAAGTTTCCCTCAGGATAGCTGGTGCAATGAAATATTATATATAATCTTATCTGGTAAAGCGAATGATTAGAGGCCTTAGGGTCGAAACGACCTTAACCTATTCTCAAACTTTAAATGGGTAAAAACCTTATCTTACTTGATGTGAAGATAAAGGATATGATATATTGTGCCCAGTGGGCCACTTTTGGTAAGCAGAACTGGCGCTGTGGGATGAACCAAACGTAATGTTACGGTGCCCAAATTTACAACTCATACTGATACCATGAAAGGCGTTGCTTGCTTAAAACAGCAGGACGGTGGACATGGAAGTCGTAATCCGCTAAGGAGTGTGTAACAACTCACCTGCCGAAGCAACTAGCCCTTAAAATGGATGGCGCTCAAGTTGTATACCTATACATTACCGCTAAAACATATGATTTATTAAATTTATTTAATAAATTTTGAAGTTTTAGTGAGTAGGAGGGTGCAATGGTGTGCATTGAAGTGTTTGGCGTGAGCCTGCATGGAGCCGCCATTGGCACAGATCTTGGTGGTAGTAGCAAATAATCGAATGAGACCTTGGAGGACTGAAGTGGAGAAGGGTTTCGTGTGAACAGTGGTTGATCACGAGTTAGTCGGTCCTAAGTTCAAGGCGAAAGCCGAAAAATGCTAAAGTCATTAAAGATGTTTAATATGTATGTATACATTTGTTTTTATATACTTTAACATTTAATTGAACGAAAGGGAATACGGTTCCAATTCCGTAACCTGTTGAGTATACGTTTGTTATTATAAATGGGCTCTTGCTGCTCATCCTGGCAACAGAAACAA
>CATIXY010000016.1:10000-15000 GCA_949715475.1 Microchrysa polita
TATAAAAAGTAATTTTTATAAGGCGCCTCAAAAAAATATTTTACTAGCTCATACAAAAAAAATTTGTATAAGGAACCTTTAAGACCGAGAAAATGACACAAAAAATGACTTCGACTGACATTTTATAAGGCGGCTTTACAAAAAGATTTTACTAGCTCATACAAAAGTTGGTTAATATCAAAAAGAGTTTAACACAAATACATTTCCTGGCACGTATAACATTTTCGATGAAAATAAAAATTTTATAAGGTTTCTTTAAAAACGGAAAAAAAATGAAAAATTGTAAGTTTTGAAAATTTTATAAGGAAGTGATACAACATTTTTCACTAGCTCATATACACTCTGGTGAACTTTGTCGAATTTTATAAGGAAGTGATACAACTTTTTTACTAGGTACAGAAAGAATGACTTCGCATGGCAAAAAAGTACTGTGGGCATGTGGTCGGAGAGCAAAGAAATGAATTGGTTTTTAATAAGAAGTAACGATTCTGTGCTAAAAGATGGTAAAAAAAAATTTATAAAAAGTAATTTTTATAAGGCGCCTCAAAAAAATATTTTACTAGCTCATACAAAAAAAAATTGTATAAGGAACCTTTAAGACCGAGAAAATGACACAAAAAATGACTTCGACTGACATTTTATAAGGCGGCTTTACAAAAAGATTTTACTAGCTCATACAAAAGTTGGTTAATATCAAAAAGAGTTTAATACAAATACATTTCCTGGCACGTATAACATTTTCGATGAAAATAAAAATTTTATAAGGTTTCTTTAAAAACGGAAAAAAAATGAAAAATTGTGAGTTTTGAAAATTTTATAAGGAAGTGATACAACATTTTTCACTAGCTCATATACACTCTGATGAACTTTGACGAATTTTATAAGGAAGTGATACAACTTTTTTACTAGGTACAGAAAGAATGACTTCGCATGCCAAAAAAGTACTGGGGGTATGTGACCGGAGAGCAAAGAAATGAATTGGTTTTTAATAAGAAGTAACGATTCTGTGCTAAAAGAAAAAAAAAAAGAATTTTATAAGGCGCTTTATACTACAAAATAATTTTTATAAGGAGCTCATACAAAAAGTCATTTTTATAAGGCGCTTTATACAAAGATTTTACTAGCTCATACAAAATAAAAATTGTATAAGGAATCTATAAGACGGAGAAGATGACGCAAAAAATGGGCTCCACTGCCATTTTTATAAGGCGCTTTATAAAAAGTGATTTTTATAAGGCGCCTCATACAAAGATTTTACTAGCTCATACAAAATAAAAATTGTATAAGGAATCTATAAGGCGGAGAAGATGACGCAAAAAATGGGCTCGACTGACATTTTTATAAGGCGCTTTATAAAAAGTGATTTTAATAAGGCGCCTTATACAAACATTTTACTAGCTCATACAAAAAAAAATTGTATAAGGAATTGATAAAATTGGAGGAAAAATTATAAAAAAATATGCGCAATTTATGAAAATTTGTCAGTGTTTATAAGGAGTTAATGTGAACTAGTTTACTAGCTCATATACACTTTGATGAACTTTGACGAATTTGATAAGGCAGTGATACAACTTTTTTACTAGGTTCAGAAAGAATGACTTCGCGTGCCCAAAAAGTACTGTGGGCTAGTAACCGTCGCTGACACTAAAGTATAAGGGACCTTTAAGAAATGACTTGTAATGATGATTTTCGTAGAAAACTCGGATACTTTAGTAAAGTATAAGGGGCCTTTAAGAAATGACTTGTGATGATGATTTTCTTAGGGGATACTCGGATACTTATACCAGGTATGACCATGAATAAATGTTACTATATTATTTATTAATGATAGTAGCGCACGTTCTTATATGGTCGCGGAGAGTCTACGATTCGTTGTATTGTACTCTCCACCATTCGACTTGTCTAATAATTGCGACTGCTCTAATAGAATATATGATATTCAATAAAGAAAATGCAAAGATAATAGTATTATAGAGAAATAAAAGTAATATAATACGAACAACCTGTTCAAAAGTTAATGAAATTAAATACATTTTATTAGAAATGTAAGAAAAAGAATAGCAAAATGTAAATTTTGTTATTGAAATGGAAAAATGTATACATAAAATGTATGCATAGAAATATTATTCTGGTTGATCCTGCCAGTAGTTATATGCTTGTCTCAAAGATTAAGCCATGCATGTCTAAGTACACACGAATTAAAAGTGAAACCGCAAAAGGCTCATTATATCAGTTATGGTTCCTTAGATTGTTAACAGTTACTTGGATAACTGTGGTAATTCTAGAGCTAATACATGCAATATAAACACGAAACATTTATGTACGTGTGCTTTTATTAGGCTAAAACCAAGCGATCTTTCGGGATTGTTATATTGGTTGAACTCTGGATAATTTGCAGATCGTATGGTCTCGTACCGACGACAAATCTTTCAAATGTCTGCCCTATCAACTATTGATGGTAGTATCTTGGACTACCATGGTTGCAACGGGTAACGGGGAATCAGGGTTCGATTCCGGAGAGGGAGCCTGAGAAACGGCTACCACATCTAAGGAAGGCAGCAGGCGCGTAAATTACCCACTCCCAGCTCGGGGAGGTAGTGACGAAAAATAACAATACAGGACTCATATCCGAGGCCCTGTAATTGGAATGAGTACACTTTAAATCCTTTAACGAGGACCCATTGGAGGGCAAGTCTGGTGCCAGCCGCCGCGGTAATTCCAGCTCCAATAGCGTATATTAAAGTTGTTGCGGTTAAAACGTTCGTAGTTGAATTTGTGCTTCATACGGGTAGTACGCCTTTATACGGGTCCGTACGTTACCATTGTATGTAAGCGTATTACCGGTGGAGTTCTAATATATGATTAATTTTCGGATTGTCATATGTTAACTTCTATTTAAACCTGCTTCAGTCCTCTTAATCGAGTGTTGTTGTGGGCCGGTACAATTACTTTGAACAAATTAGAGTGCTTAAAGCAGGCTCCAAATGCCTGAATATTTTGTGCATGGAATAATGGAATAAGACCTCTGTTCTACTTTCATTGGTTTTTAGATCAAGAGGTAATGATTAATAGAAGCAGTTGGGGGCATTGGTATTACGACGCGAGAGGTGAAATTCTTGGACCGTCGTAAGACTAACTTAAGCGAAAGCATTTGCCAAAGATGTTTTCATTAATCAAGAACGAAAGTTAGAGGTTCGAAGGCGATCAGATACCGCCCTAGTTCTAACCATAAACGATGCCAGCTAGCAATTGGGTGTAGCTACTACTATGGCTCTCTCAGTCGCTTCCCGGGAAACCAAAGCTTTTGGGCTCCGGGGGAAGTATGGTTGCAAAGCTGAAACTTAAAGGAATTGACGGAAGGGCACCACCAGGAGTGGAGCCTGCGGCTTAATTTGACTCAACACGGGAAAACTTACCAGGTCCGAACATAAATGAGTAAGACAGATTGATAGCTCTTTCTCGAATCTATGGGTGGTGGTGCATGGCCGTTCTTAGTTCGTGGAGTGATTTGTCTGGTTAATTCCGATAACGAACGAGACTCAAATATATTAAATAGATGCTTACAGGGTTATGGTGTTTGAAACTTTACATAGCCTTCAGATGTAATGTACAGCAATGTATGTTATGTTTGAATGTGTTTGTGTGGGTTGAGCCGTACCTGTATGTTTGTCCCATTAATACGGACACTAGCTTCTTAAATGGACAAATTGCGTCTAGCAATATGAGATTGAGCAATAACAGGTCTGTGATGCCCTTAGATGTCCTGGGCTGCACGCGCGCTACAATGAAAGTATCAACGTGTATTTCCTAGACCGAGAGGTCCGGGTAAACCGCTGAAAAACTTTCATGCTTGGGATTGTGGACTGAAACTGTTCACATGAACTTGGAATTCCCAGTAAGTGCGAGTCATTAACTCGCATTGATTACGTCCCTGCCCTTTGTACACACCGCCCGTCGCTACTACCGATTGAATTATTTAGTGAGGTCTCCGGACGTGATCACTGTGACGCCTTTACGGTGTTACGGTTGTTTCGCAAAAGTTGACCGAACTTGATTATTTAGAGGAAGTAAAAGTCGTAACAAGGTTTCCGTAGGTGAACCTGCGGAAGGATCATTATTGATTCTTCAAATCAAATAAAATCATAAAAATATCAAAACGAAATTATATCGAAAACAATGATAAATCCTTATAGATTGTATATTTCCAAATGGATTTTGGATTTTTTCTATAATGGATCGTAAATGTCATTAAAGTAGATATTCTTGAGTTAGATATTACAGAATCGAACGTTTTAAATGGAATCTCGTTATAAGGAGTATATTTCTATTAACTTACATAACATATGCTCATATAAAATATATATATCAACAAATAGTGTATGCGGGGCGGATACACAGAAAAGTTCTTGTCTACGGACTTGAACATGGAAATAAAGTTCTTGTCTACGGACTTGAACATCGAAATAAGGTTCTTGTCTACGGACTTGAACAAAGAAATAAAGTTCTTGTCTACGGACTTGAACAAAGAAATAAAGTTCTTGTCTGCGGACTTGAACAAGGAAATAAAAAGTTCTTGTCTTCGGACTTGAACAAGGAAATGAAAAGTTTTTGTCTTCGGACTTAAACAAGAAGAAATGTTGTTATATATGATAAATATGAGTGTTATGCTAGATTTTCTTTATAATCGAATTCAAATAAAAAACTATTAGATTCAAAGAAATGAAATATATGAAATCAAAATTTGTTACACTTAATACACACACGCGTGTGTTTTGAGTTAAAGTTATACCGGATGTTGTGTTTGGATATAACCGAGTCATTCGTAACAAATGATTTCGATAAAATTTTACTATAACAATATATAATTTTATTATATAGTTATAGACTCGTGACGCTCAGTAAATAATAAAATAAAAAGAAAATAACCCTAAGCGGAGGATCACTTGGCTCATGGGTCGATGAAGAACGCAGCAAACTGCGCGTCATCGTGTGAACTGCAG